>CM029561.1:22646426-22849987 GCA_017309665.1 Coelopa frigida
TAGAAAGGAAGACATAAGATACAGAAAATGTCGACGTTTTTCCACATCAATGGAGCTAAGTACGAGGGTAAGTGCGATGATGAAACAAGCTTCTTACATTACGAGTTAGTTATCGGTTCTTGTCTTGCTCCACAGTTAATTTGGCCACTCTGCCGCCGGACATCACGCTGAACACCTTCATCCGCGAGCACGCCCAGCTGACGGCCACGAAGTTCATGTGTCTGGAGGGCGGCTGCGGGGCCTGCATCGTGGTGGTCCACGGCCGGCACCAGGCCACTGGCGAGGATCGCACCTGGGCCGCGAATTCGGTGAGAATCGGGATCCTCCACAAGTGGCTGGTGTGAAAACCTTTACTGACTCGCTCTCCTTTGCAGTGCCTGATCCTGCTGAACACATGCGCCGACTGGGAGATCACCACGGCGGAAGGCCTCGGCAACAAGGTTCAGGGCTACCACCCGATCCAGAGGCGCCTGGCCAAGATGAACGGCACCCAGTGCGGCTTCTGCTCGCCCGGCATGGTCATGAACATGTTCGGTCTGCTGCAGTCGAAGGGCGGCCGCGTCACCATGGAGGAGGTGGAGAACGCATTCGGCGGCAACATCTGCCGCTGCACCGGCTACCGCCCCATCCTGGACGCCATGAAGTCCTTCGCCGTGGACAGCACCGTCGACGTGCCCGCCGACTGCCGGGACATCGAGGACCTGGCGAAGGACTGTCCCAGGACTGGCCGCCCCTGCGCCAGCTCCTGCCACCAGCCCCGGGCCCTGCACCTGCCCCGCCGGCTCTCGTACGCGGATGGCATCCAGTGGCACTGGCCCCAGGACCTCCCGGAGCTGTTCGAGGCCCTCGCCTTGGTGGACAAGGACGAGTTCTTGTTGGTGGGGCAATACGGCCCGGCGTCTACCGGCGCCCCGAGGACGTGCGACACTTCGTCGACCTGCACGCCGTGGCCGAGCTGCGCCAGAGCTCGCTGGCGGCCGACAAGTTGACCCTGGGCGCCAACGTGAGCCTCTCGGAGGCCATGGACACCTTCCTGGAGGCTGCCCAGCAGTCCGGCTTCGAGTTCTGCCAGCAGCTGTGGCAGCACTTCGACCTCATCGCCAACGTCCCAGTGCGCAACGTGAGTCCTTCGTCCGATGTCCACCTGATCCACGAAGATTCAAGATAACCGTTGTTCTTTGAACAGACCGGGACCCTCGCTGGTAACATCAGCATAAAGAAGGCCCATGTTTCCCCTCTGACGTCTTCATCACCTTCGAGGCCCTGGACGCCCAGGTGGTGGTCCACGAGGACGCCTCGAGCCAGAGGACAATGGCCCTCTCCGAGTACCTGCAGACGTCCTCTCCGAAGTTGGTCCTCAGAGCCTTCGAGCTCAGGGCGCGGCCCAAGGACGAGTTCGTCTTCTGCTCCTATAAAGTAAGTGCTGTAAGCAAGTCCTCTGACACGATCCTCACTCCGTCATCTGTAGATCATGCCCCGGGCCCAGAACGCTCACGCCTACGTTAACGCCGCCTTCCTGCTGGCCATGGACAAGAGCTCGGGCCAGGGCCAGGTCAAGGAGGCGCGCATCTGCTTCGGAGGCATCGCCCCCCACTTCGTTCACGCATCCTCGTTGGAGGCACTGCTGGTCGGGCAGAACCTCTTCGACAAGGAGACCGTGGCAAAGGTTTTCACCGAGTTGCCCTCTAACCTGACCCCCGATGCCGTGCTGCCGGACGCCTCGCCCGAATACCGGCAGAAGTTGGCCTGTGGCCTCTTCTACAAGTTCCTCCTCGGCCTCGCCCCAGACGTCAAGGACGAGTTCAAGAGTGGCGCCGACATCCTGAGGCGCCCCTTGTCCTCGGGGAAGCAGAACTTCGAGACGAATGAAAAGTTCTACCCGGTCACACAGCCCGTGGAGAAACTCGAAGGTAGCCTGAAAATTTCTTTCTTAGGATAAGACTATTGTTGTAAATCCTTTTCAGCTCTCATCCAGACCACCGGCGAGGCCACCTACATGAACGACTTCCTGACGACGAACAACGCCGTCTACTGCGCCTTTGTGGGCGCGACGAAGGTTGGCGCCACCATCGAGCAGATCGACGCCTCCGAGGCTCTAAAGGTGCCAGGAGTTTTAGCTTTCTTTTCGGCGAAAGACATTCCTGGAACCAACTCATTTGTGTCAAATAAATTCTTTGGTATCACAATAGATGAGGAGATCTTCTGTTCCGGGAGAGTCAAGTACTACGATCAGCCTCTGGGCGTCATCGTGGCCACAACCAGCGATATAGCGAACCGCGCTGGATCCAAGGTGCGAGTTCTCTATTCAGTTGGGAGTCCATCCTCCGTGTTGCCCACCATGGACGATGTTATCGCTGCGAAGCGAACTGACAGGATTCACAAGGTGGTGGAGTCCGGAGTTCAGACATTGAGCCTCAGCGAACCTGCCGACGTCTCTGGAAGAGGAATGCTCCAATTTGGATCCCAGTACCACTTCACCATGGAACCTCATACGACGATTGCGGTTCCTTTTGAACAAGGCCTACAGGTGTGGTCGGCCACTCAATGGATGGACATGACCCAGCTTGTGATCGCGAAAATGCTGCAGCTGAAGATAGCTGATGTTCAGCTGAAAGTGCGACGCTTGGGCGGAGCGTACGGTAGCAAGGTGAGCCGCGGTAACCAGGTTGCATGTGCGGCTTCTTTGGTCGCCCACAAACTGAATCGCCCGGCAAGATTCGTCCAAACCATCGAATCGATGATGAAAGTATGTGGCAAACGATGGGCCTGTCGCTCAGACTACGAGTTTCACGTTAAGTCGAGTGGAAGAATCATTGGACTGCAAAATAGTTGTTATAATGACGCCGGTTGTACTCCGAATGAATCTCTAGACGATGCACACATGACTCTGATCGCCAGGAACTGCTATGACCTCACAGACAGCAACTACAAGTTGGATGCTCAAGTAGTGCTAACAGACGCTCCAAGTTCCACCTGGTGCAGGGCTCCCGGTACTGTCGAAGGTAGGTTGGGTTATCTTAACATTCAAACGGACACCTTTGATCAAGCCAGTTTTTTTCGACGAGAATTAAATTTAAAAGAGTACGTCGTTTAGGAATTGCCATGATCGAGACTCAAATTGAACACATCGCATTCGAGGCCAACATCGATCCTGCCGATGTTCGCTTGGTGAATCTCAAGCCAGGTACGAAGATGTGGGAGTTTACTGCCGCGTTTTCTCAAGATCACAGAATATCGTGATAGACGAAGGGAAATCGACGAGTATAATGAGAGGAATCGCTGGCGTAAACGAGGCCTGGGTTTGGCCATCATGGAATTTCCACTTATATACCTTGGCCAATACACAGCAACTGTAGCTATTTACCATGGCGATGGAAGCGTGGTCATCTCTCATGGAGGCATCGAAATGGGTCAAGGTAGGATGAACTCGACATCGAAATGACTGCCATGAACTTACTTATGTTCCAGGTTTAAATACCAAGGTGGCTCAAGTGGCTTCCTATGTGCTAGGTATTCCCATGGCCATGGTGAAAATCGAGTCCAGTGGATACCATAAATGGTACTACGTCCTTGTTACGGCCAACAGCATAGGAAGCGAATGCGTGTGCTTTGCAGTTCGGAAAGCTTGCCAAAACCCTCAACGATCGTCTGATACCCGTACGCAATTCGCTCAAGAAGGGAGTCACATGGTCCGAAGTGGTTCAAGCTGCATTCGTTCAGAATGTGAACCTGATCGCCAGCGATCATTACAAAGAGGGCGACTTTGCAAAACTACAAACATATTTGGACTGGGATTGACGGAGGTGGAGGTCGACATCCTGACCGGAAACCATCTGATAAAACGAGTCGACATCCTCGAGGACACCGGCGAAAGTCTGAGTCCTAACATAGACATCGGTCAGATCGAAGGCGCTTTCGTGATGTGTCTGGGCTACTGGTTGACAGAGCAGTTGACCTACGACCGGCAGACCGGGCAACTGCTGACCACCCGAACTTGGAACTACAAGCCGCCAGGGGCCAAGGACATCCCAATCGACTTCCGCATAGAGCTGGTGCAGAAGAATCCCAACTCCGGTGGATTCATGCGATCGAAGGCCGTAGGAGAACCTCCCTGTTGTTCTGGCTGTGAGTGCTGTCTTCGCCATTCAACACGCCATTCAGTCCGCTCGCAAGGACGCTGGTCTGAAGCGAGAGTGGGGTGCGATTGGGTGCGCCAACTACGCCGGAACACATCGTCTTGAATGCGGGAACCGACGTAAATGCATTTTCATGTCAATAAAATAGTAGTATTCATATTTTAACCACCTTCGTTAAATGTTAGAATGTATGGAATTATATGTCGGTACAGGTACAGCACTAAAAGAGTCCTTCAGTTTTATGACGAATCCATATGGTGAACGTGGGTGCTTTTTATTGAGAATTTGAGACTCTGTAGTTTTCTATTGTCGAGAGGTGGCTGCTGTATAAACATATTGAAGGTCTCGGATGACAGGATTGAACCCGGTGATTTAGACTTGTATGCTAAGCATTCAGCCATTGAGCCACAGCACCCGAAGTATTTTATCCATATAAAGAACATCCATGGATACAAACAAGAAACGAAATATAAATGTATTATTGTATGAAAACATATCAAAATACCGCTAATATTATCCGGTTTTGACTTGAGAAAAGAAATAAAAGAATATACGTTAATAAGTAAAAGTTTATTTTCGGCATTGCCCTAGCGTTAACGTTTTACGAACCCTGCCCTACACCCAAAATTGAAGCAAAAGTACCTTTTTACGCAAATGTAATAGCAATTATGTTAAGATCCGAAAATATTATTATTAATTAAGATTTTTAGAAATTTTGCTTTAAATGGGAGGTGGGCACACCTAAATAAAGTGACCTCAGTTTCTTCTACAATACCTCTTATCATATCTTCCAAAAACGTATTTCCACAGACAGACATATGGACAGATAGACGAAATTTAATACAAAAGGACACAAAATAATACCATTATATTCATTTTATTACGCAGAGCGATAACATCAGCCAAGTTAATTAAATACCAAACACTGAATCAAATACGAGAATGATGGCTTATGCAACCAAAATTTCGGCCATTATAATTAAATATGCACTGTACTGAGTTTAAAGTTCAAATAAATAATTTATTTCGAACATGTATCGAGTTGAAAGTAGTCTTGTGGGTTGACCTCAACCAATTCATACAGCGACCACGGTGTGGAGGAACAGTTCTTCAGAAATAGTCGACAAAGGAAGACATACGCTACTGAAAATTACGACGTGTTTTCAGATCAATGGCAATAGCTACGAAGGTAAGTTATAGAACGAAAGAAGCCTTTAGACACAAAGTCATCGCATTCGTCTGTTCCTGTGTCGCATCATAGTCAACTTGGCCACCTTGCCGCCGGATATCACGCTGAACACCTTCATCCGCGAGCACGCCCAGCTGACGGCCACGAAGTTAATGGGTTTGGAGGGAGGCTGCGGGGCCTGCATCGTGGTGATCCACGGCCGGCACCCGGCCACTGGCGAGGATCGCACCTGGGTCGCGAATTCGGTGAGAATCGGCATCCTCCACAAGTGGCTGGTGTGAAAACCTTTACTGACTTCGCTCTCCTTTGCAGTGCCTGATCCTGCTGAACACATGCGCCGACTGGGAGATCACCACGGCGGAAGGCCTCGGCAACAAGGTTCAGGGCTACCACCCGATCCAGAGGCGCCTGGCCAAGATGAACGGCATGGTCATGAACATGTTCGGTCTGCTGCAGTCGAAGGGCGGCCGCGTCACCATGGAGGAGGTGGAGAACGCGGAGCGCCTTCCCCGCCGGCTCTCGTACGCGGATGGCATCCAGTGGCACTGGCCCCAGGACCTCCCGGAGCTGTTCGAGGCCCTCGCCTTGGTGGACAAGGACGAGTTCTTGTTGGTGGCGTCTACCGGCGCCCCGAGGACGTGCGACACTTCGTCGACCTGCACGCCGTGGCCGAGCTGCGCCAGAGCTCGCTGGCGGCCGACAAGTTGACCCTGGGCGCCAACGTGAGCCTCTCGGAGGCCATGGACACCTTCCTGGAGGCTGCCCAGCAGTCCGGCTTCGAGTTCTGCCAGCAGCTGTGGCAGCACTTCGACCTCATCGCCAACGTCCCAGTGCGCAACGTGAGTCCTTCGTCCGATGTCCACCTGATCCACGAAGATTCAAGATAACCGTTGTTCTTTGAACAGACCGGGACCCTCGCTGGTAACATCAGCATAAAGAAGGCCCATGTGGAGTTCCCCTCTGACGTCTTCATCACCTTCGAGGCCCTGGACGCCCAGGTGGTGGTCCACGAGGACGCCTCGAGCCAGAGGACAATGGCCCTCTCCGAGTACCTGCAGACGTCCTCTCCGAAGTTGGTCCTCAGAGCCTTCGAGCTCAGGGCGCGGCCCAAGGACGAGTTCGTCTTCTGCTCCTATAAAGTAAGTGCTGTAAGCAAGTCCTCTGACACGATCCTCACTCCGTCATCTGTAGATCATGCCCCGGGCCCAGAACGCTCACGCCTACGTTAACGCCGCCTTCCTGCTGGCCATGGACAAGAGCTCGGGCCAGGGCCAGGTCAAGGAGGCGCGCATCTGCTTCGGAGGCATCGCCCCCCACTTCGTTCACGCATCCTCGTTGGAGGCACTGCTGGTCGGGCAGAACCTCTTCGACAAGGAGACCGTGGCAAAGGTTTTCACCGAGTTGCCCTCTAACCTGACCCCCGATGCCGTGCTGCCGGACGCCTCGCCCGAATACCGGCAGAAGTTGGCCTGTGGCCTCTTCTACAAGTTCCTCCTCGGCCTCGCCCCAGACGTCAGGGACGAGTTCAAGAGTGGCGCCGACATCCTGAGGCGCCCCTTGTCCTCGGGGAAGCAGAACTTCGAGACGAATGAAAAGTTCTACCCGGTCACACAGCCCGTGGAGAAACTCGAAGGTAGCCTGAAAATTTCTTTCTTAGGATAAGACTATTGTTGTAAATCCTTTTCAGCTCTCATCCAGACCACCGGCGAGGCCACCTACATGAACGACTTCCTGACGACGAACAACGCCGTCTACTGCGCCTTTGTGGGCGCGACGAAGGTTGGCGCCACCATCGAGCAGATCGACGCCTCCGAGGCTCTAAAGGTGCCAGGAGTTTTAGCTTTCTTTTCGGCGAAAGACATTCCTGGAACCAACTCATTTGTGTCAAATAAATTCTTTGGTATCACAATAGATGAGGAGATCTTCTGTTCCGGGAGAGTCAAGTACTACGATCAGCCTCTGGGCGTCATCGTGGCCACAACCAGCGATATAGCGAACCGCGCTGGATCCAAGGTGCGAGTTCTCTATTCAGTTGGGAGTCCATCCTCCGTGTTGCCCACCATGGACGATGTTATCGCTGCGAAGCGAACTGACAGGATTCACAAGGTGGTGGAGTCCGGAGTTCAGACATTGAGCCTCAGCGAACCTGCCGACGTCTCTGGAAGAGGAATGCTCCAATTTGGATCCCAGTACCACTTCACCATGGAACCTCATACGACGATTGCGGTTCCTTTTGAACAAGGCCTACAGGTGTGGTCGGCCACTCAATGGATGGACATGACCCAGCTTGTGATCGCGAAAATGCTGCAGCTGAAGATAGCTGATGTTCAGCTGAAAGTGCGACGCTTGGGCGGAGCGTACGGTAGCAAGGTGAGCCGCGGTAACCAGGTTGCATGTGCGGCTTCTTTGGTCGCCCACAAACTGAATCGCCCGGCAAGATTCGTCCAAACCATCGAATCGATGATGAAAGTATGTGGCAAACGATGGGCCTGTCGCTCAGACTACGAGTTTCACGTTAAGTCGAGTGGAAGAATCATTGGACTGCAAAATAGTTGTTATAATGACGCCGGTTGTACTCCGAATGAATCTCTAGACGATGCACACATGACTCTGATCGCCAGGAACTGCTATGACCTCACAGACAGCAACTACAAGTTGGATGCTCAAGTAGAGCTAACAGACGCTCCAAGTTCCACCTGGTGTAGGGCTCCCGGTACTGTCGAAGGTAGGTTGGGTTATCTTAACATTCAAACGGACACCTTTGATCAAGCCAGTATTTTTTTCGACGAGAATTAAATTTAAAAGAGTACGTCGTTTAGGAATTGCCATGATCGAGACTCAAATTGAACACATCGCATTCGAGGCCAACATCGATCCTGCCGATGTTCGCTTGGTGAATCTCAAGCCAGGTACGAAGATGTGGGAGTTACTGCCGCGTTTTCTCAAGATCACAGAATATCGTGATAGACGAAGGGAAATCGACGAGTATAATGAGAGGAATCGCTGGCGTAAACGAGGCCTGGGTTTGGCCATCATGGAATTTCCACTTATATACCTTGGCCAATACACAGCAACTGTAGCTATTTATCATGGCGATGGAAGCGTGGTCATCTCTCATGGAGGCATCGAAATGGGTCAAGGTAGGATGAACTCGACATCGAAATGACTGCCATGAACTTACTTTATGTTCCAGGTTTAAATACCAAGGTGGCTCAAGTGGCTTCCTATGTGCTAGGTATTCCCATGGCCATGGTGAAAATCGAGTCCAGTGATACCATAAATGGTACTACGTCCTTTGTTACGGCCAACAGCATAGGAAGCGAATGCGTGTGCTTTGCAGTTCGGAAAGCTTGCCAAACCCTCAACGATCGTCTGATACCCGTACGCAATTCGCTCAAGAAGGGAGTCACATGGTCCGAAGTGGTTCAAGCTGCATTCGTTCAGAATGTGAACCTGATCGCCAGCGATCATTACAAAGAGGGCGACTTGCAAAACTACAACATATTTGGACTGGGATTGACGGAGGTGGAGGTCGACATCCTGACCGGAAACCATCTGATAAAACGAGTCGACATCCTCGAGGACACCGGCGAAAGTCTGAGTCCTAACATAGACATCGGTCAGATCGAAGGCGCTTTCGTGATGTGTCTGGGCTACTGGTTGACAGAGCAGTTGACCTACGACCGGCAGACCGGGCAACTGCTGACCACCCGAACTTGGAACTACAAGCCGCCAGGGGCCAAGGACATCCCAATCGACTTCCGCATAGAGCTGGTGCAGAAGAATCCCAACTCCGGTGGATTCATGCGATCGAAGGCCGTAGGAGAACCTCCCTGTTGTCTGGCTGTGAGTGCTGTCTTCGCCATTCAACACGCCATTCAGTCCGCTCGCAAGGACGCTGGTCTAAAGCGGGAGTGGGTGCGACTGGGGGCGCCCACAACTCCAGAACACATCGTCTTGAATGCGGGAAATGACATGAAGGCATTTTCATTGCAATAAAATAATGATATATTAATTATTACAGTGCGTTCTTAACCTATACGAAATTTACATTAGCTATTTACCTTAAAATTGAGCAACAATTGCGTTACCAGTTAAAATTAAACCATATTCATCAGATTTTAACAAGCGAAGTAAATCCGCTTCAAGAAAGCAATGGGATTTTTTTAAATTTGCATGTATCTGATGTGTGTGAAATGTAGTCTGCTAACGTTGGCCACAACTTTTGGAAGAATTTGCCACAATATTGTTATTGGCAGCTCATTCGAGTGCGACAAGTTGATACAGGTTTTTTTATACCATAAATTCCACTAATCATTTCCTTTCATATACAATGGTGGTCCAGCATAACGAATGATATTATGTCCAGGGTTCGTTCGTTATATCGAAATATAATTTTATAAATATTTCATAGTAGCAAGTTAAACTCTATTCACGGAAACTCAAAACGGAAAAAATTTATTATTTTTTTATTATTTTTAGTATTTTTTATTTTTTGAAAAAAAAATATTGTACTGAAGTCAATATAGAATTCGTTATATAGAATACTTAATTTTTCAACCGTTCGTTATTTAGAGTCATCAATGGACTAGAAAAAAGCATTCGCTATACTGGACATTCTTTATATCGGCGTTCGTTATACTGGACCACCACAGTTTTTTATATTTTTGGCTTATCTAATTGTTCAATTATCTCTAACAGCATTGCTGAAATTCAACCAAAAATAATAACTTTATGTGAATAAAATTAAAATTTGTTTTTCGCCATGTACAACTCGTTTTCATAGAACCTGTACATGTGCATATGTGAATTGCATATATAATTCGGTAAAAAAATAAAAAGCCGGGTAAATTTTATCCCTGAAAATATCTAATATAATAATACATGAAACTTTGAAAAATATTTGACAAAGTTACCAATTTAAAAAAAATTGTTATCGAAATAAATAATGCTTTATGGAATGAATATTTCTTTTTACTTTCTGACTTCGTTCTGTCCAAATATTTTTCTGGAGAGCTAATTTTTTATTAAAATTTTTTTTGCGTAACTTTATGTATTATGATATTTTGCTACTTTATTTCAACACGAATTTCTTTATCTTCATTCTTCATCTTCTTCATCAAAAAAACACAACAAAGTATAAAATATGACGATAATAAAAATAGCGATATAAATTTAATGTGAGGAATGAAAAAAAAAATAAATGAATAACGAAATGAATTCTGAGTAGTAAAAGCTCGTATAAAACTTTAAATTAAAAAAAAAACAACTAAAACTGTTATCATCGGGCTGGTCGAAGCTTATATGCAACCAAAACTTATAGCAAAAGAATCTTTTTAACGCGAATTTGAAAAACCGCGATTTATAAATTTAAATAAATTCTTATTTTATGCAAATGGAGTGATGATGACATAACAATGAAAATATTAAATGTTGTTAAATTAACTCCTGAAATAAATAAGAGAGATTTTCCTTAGCTAAGAGGACATAATGAAATATGGAATATCAATAATGAAATCAGATATGAAAATCAGATCAGAAATCACTCAGAAAGTGATAGGAAATGTAAAGATGCAGAAATACTAATAAGAATTATAATTGGTATTTCAAATTGAATAAATATTCAGCTTTTACTTTACTGTTGACCAATTTCGATGCTGACATCCAAATAAAATAATAATAATATTTAAAAACTAAATCAAAAAATCAGTTATCTCAGTCAGTCTTTTACCGATTTAAAAAAAAAAAAAAATATTTCCACAGACAAGCACTAAGTGTGATAGACGGATGGGCTAATCGACTTAGAAGTTACAAACTGAAGGACAAAATTCAATTATAAAACTAAGTGTAGGGTATAAACAGAATATGTATACCACACACAAGAATACTAGCTTCTCAATTAAAATTTCATATGGACTTTATCTTGAAATCTTCAGAACTGTTATTAAATTAAATAAATTGTTGAATACTATTAAAAAGGTTTATTGTGCTAATATGTAGAACGCGAGTTGAAAGTGGTCAGGTGGGTTGACCTCAACAAGCATAATACAGTCTAGAAGTCTAGAATATTTGGGTACAGTTTATCATAAACAGTCTAGAAAGGAAGACATAAGATACAGAAAATGTCGACGTTTTTCCACATCAATGGAGCTAAGTACGAGGGTAAGTGCGATGATGAAACAAGCTTCTTACATTACGAGTTAGTTATCGGTTCTTGTCTTGCTCCACAGTTAATTTGGCCACTCTGCCGCCGGACATCACGCTGAACACCTTCATCCGCGAGCACGCCCAGCTGACGGCCACGAAGTTCATGTGTCTGGAGGGCGGCTGCGGGGCCTGCATCGTGGTGGTCCACGGCCGGCACCAGGCCACTGGCGAGGATCGCACCTGGGCCGCGAATTCGGTGAGAATCGGGATCCTCCACAAGTGGCTGGTGTGAAAACCTTTACTGACTTCGCTCTCCTTTGCAGTGCCTGATCCTGCTGAACACATGCGCCGACTGGGAGATCACCACGGCGGAAGGCCTCGGCAACAAGGTTCAGGGCTACCACCCGATCCAGAGGCGCCTGGCCAAGATGAACGGCACCCAGTGCGGCTTCTGCTCGCCCGGCATGGTCATGAACATGTTCGGTCTGCTGCAGTCGAAGGGCGGCCGCGTCACCATGGAGGAGGTGGAGAACGCATTCGGCGGCAACATCTGCCGCTGCACCGGCTACCGCCCCATCCTGGACGCCATGAAGTCCTTCGCCGTGGACAGCACCGTCGACGTGCCCGCCGACTGCCGGGACATCGAGGACCTGGCGAAGGACTGTCCCAGGACTGGCCGCCCCTGCGCCAGCTCCTGCCACCAGCCCCGGGCCCTGCACCTGCCCCGCCGGCTCTCGTACGCGGATGGCATCCAGTGGCACTGGCCCCAGGACCTCCCGGAGCTGTTCGAGGCCCTCGCCTTGGTGGACAAGGACGAGTTCTTGTTGGTGGCGGGCAATACGGCCCACGGCGTCTACCGGCGCCCCGAGGACGTGCGACACTTCGTCGACCTGCACGCCGTGGCCGAGCTGCGCCAGAGCTCGCTGGCGGCCGACAAGTTGACCCTGGGCGCCAACGTGAGCCTCTCGGAGGCCATGGACACCTTCCTGGAGGCTGCCCAGCAGTCCGGCTTCGAGTTCTGCCAGCAGCTGTGGCAGCACTTCGACCTCATCGCCAACGTCCCAGTGCGCAACGTGAGTCCTTCGTCCGATGTCCACCTGATCCACGAAGATTCAAGATAACCGTTGTTCTTTGAACAGACCGGGACCCTCGCTGGTAACATCAGCATAAAGAAGGCCCATGTGGAGTTCCCCTCTGACGTCTTCATCACCTTCGAGGCCCTGGACGCCCAGGTGGTGGTCCACGAGGACGCCTCGAGCCAGAGGACAATGGCCCTCTCCGAGTACCTGCAGACGTCCTCTCCGAAGTTGGTCCTCAGAGCCTTCGAGCTCAGGGCGCGGCCCAAGGACGAGTTCGTCTTCTGCTCCTATAAAGTAAGTGCTGTAAGCAAGTCCTCTGACACGATCCTCACTCCGTCATCTGTAGATCATGCCCCGGGCCCAGAACGCTCACGCCTACGTTAACGCCGCCTTCCTGCTGGCCATGGACAAGAGCTCGGGCCAGGGCCAGGTCAAGGAGGCGCGCATCTGCTTCGGAGGCATCGCCCCCCACTTCGTTCACGCATCCTCGTTGGAGGCACTGCTGGTCGGGCAGAACCTCTTCGACAAGGAGACCGTGGCAAAGGTTTTCACCGAGTTGCCCTCTAACCTGACCCCCGATGCCGTGCTGCCGGACGCCTCGCCCGAATACCGGCAGAAGTTGGCCTGTGGCCTCTTCTACAAGTTCCTCCTCGGCCTCGCCCCAGACGTCAAGGACGAGTTCAAGAGTGGCGCCGACATCCTGAGGCGCCCCTTGTCCTCGGGGAAGCAGAACTTCGAGACGAATGAAAAGTTCTACCCGGTCACACAGCCCGTGGAGAAACTCGAAGGTAGCCTGAAAATTTCTTTCTTAGGATAAGACTATTGTTGTAAATCCTTTTCAGCTCTCATCCAGACCACCGGCGAGGCCACCTACATGAACGACTTCCTGACGACGAACAACGCCGTCTACTGCGCCTTTGTGGGCGCGACGAAGGTTGGCGCCACCATCGAGCAGATCGACGCCTCCGAGGCTCTAAAGGTGCCAGGAGTTTTAGCTTTCTTTTCGGCGAAAGACATTCCTGGAACCAACTCATTTGTGTCAAATAAATTCTTTGGTATCACAATAGATGAGGAGATCTTCTGTTCCGGGAGAGTCAAGTACTACTACGATCAGCCTCTGGGCGTCATCGTGGCCACAACCAGCGATATAGCGAACCGCGCTGGATCCAAGGTGCGAGTTCTCTATTCAGTTGGGAGTCCATCCTCCGTGTTGCCCACCATGGACGATGTTATCGCTGCGAAGCGAACTGACAGGATTCACAAGGTGGTGGAGTCCGGAGTTCAGACATTGAGCCTCAGCGAACCTGCCGACGTCTCTGGAAGAGGAATGCTCCAATTTGGATCCCAGTACCACTTCACCATGGAACCTCATACGACGATTGCGGTTCCTTTTGAACAAGGCCTACAGGTGTGGTCGGCCACTCAATGGATGGACATGACCCAGCTTGTGATCGCGAAAATGCTGCAGCTGAAGATAGCTGATGTTCAGCTGAAAGTGCGACGCTTGGGCGGAGCGTACGGTAGCAAGGTGAGCCGCGGTAACCAGGTTGCATGTGCGGCTTCTTTGGTCGCCCACAAACTGAATCGCCCGGCAAGATTCGTCCAAACCATCGAATCGATGATGAAAGTATGTGGCAAACGATGGGCCTGTCGCTCAGACTACGAGTTTCACGTTAAGTCGAGTGGAAGAATCATTGGACTGCAAAATAGTTGTTATAATGACGCCGGTTGTACTCCGAATGAATCTCTAGACGATGCACACATGACTCTGATCGCCAGGAACTGCTATGACCTCACAGACAGCAACTACAAGTTGGATGCTCAAGTAGTGCTAACAGACGCTCCAAGTTCCACCTGGTGCAGGGCTCCCGGTACTGTCGAAGGTAGGTTGGGTTATCTTAACATTCAAACGGACACCTTTGATCAAGCCAGTATTTTTTTCGACGAGAATTAAATTTAAAAGAGTACGTCGTTTAGGAATTGCCATGATCGAGACTCAAATTGAACACATCGCATTCGAGGCCAACATCGATCCTGCCGATGTTCGCTTGGTGAATCTCAAGCCAGGTACGAAGATGTGGGAGTTACTGCCGCGTTTTCTCAAGATCACAGAATATCGTGATAGACGAAGGGAAATCGACGAGTATAATGAGAGGAATCGCTGGCGTAAACGAGGCCTGGGTTTGGCCATCATGGAATTTCCACTTATATACCTTGGCCAATACACAGCAACTGTAGCTATTTACCATGGCGATGGAAGCGTGGTCATCTCTCATGGAGGCATCGAAATGGGTCAAGGTAGGATGAACTCGACATCGAAATGACTGCCATGAACTTACTTTATGTTCCAGGTTTAAATACCAAGGTGGCTCAAGTGGCTTCCTATGTGCTAGGTATTCCCATGGCCATGGTGAAAATCGAGTCCAGTGATACCATAAATGGTACTACGTCCTTTGTTACGGCCAACAGCATAGGAAGCGAATGCGTGTGCTTTGCAGTTCGGAAAGCTTGCCAAACCCTCAACGATCGTCTGATACCCGTACGCAATTCGCTCAAGAAGGGAGTCACATGGTCCGAAGTGGTTCAAGCTGCATTCGTTCAGAATGTGAACCTGATCGCCAGCGATCATTACAAAGAGGGCGACTTGCAAAACTACAACATATTTGGACTGGGATTGACGGAGGTGGAGGTCGACATCCTGACCGGAAACCATCTGATAAAACGAGTCGACATCCTCGAGGACACCGGCGAAAGTCTGAGTCCTAACATAGACATCGGTCAGATCGAAGGCGCTTTCGTGATGTGTCTGGGCTACTGGTTGACAGAGCAGTTGACCTACGACCGGCAGACCGGGCAACTGCTGACCACCCGAACTTGGAACTACAAGCCGCCAGGGGCCAAGGACATCCCAATCGACTTCCGCATAGAGCTGGTGCAGAAGAATCCCAACTCCGGTGGATTCATGCGATCGAAGGCCGTAGGAGAACCTCCCTGTTGTCTGGCTGTGAGTGCTGTCTTCGCCATTCAACACGCCATTCAGTCCGCTCGCAAGGACGCTGGTCTGAAGCGAGAGTGGGTGCGATTGGGTGCGCCAACTACGCCGGAACACATCGTCTTGAATGCGGGAACCGACGTAAATGCATTTTCATGTCAATAAAATAGTAGTATTCATATTTTTAACCACCTTCGTTAAATGTTAGAATGTATGGAATTATGTCGGTACAGGTACAGCACTAAAAGAGTCCTTCAGTTTTATGACGAATCCATATGGTGAACGTGGGTGCTTTTTATTGAGAATTTGAGACTCTGTAGTTTTCTATGTCGAGAGGTGGCTGCTGTATAACATATTGAAGGTCTCGGATGACAGGATTGAACCCGGTGATTTGACTTGTATCTAAGCATTCAGCCATTGAGCCACAGCACCCGAAGTATTTATCCTATAAAGAAATCCATGGATACAAACAAGAAACGAAATAATAAATGTATTATTGTATGAAAACATATCAAAATACCGCTAATTATCCGGTTTTGACTTTGAGAAAAGAAATAAAAAATATACGTTTAATAAGTAAAGTTTATTTTCGGCATTGCCCTAGCGTTTAACGTTTTACGAACCCTGCCCTACACCCAAAATTGAAGCAAAAGTACCTTTTACGCAAAAGTAATAGCAATTATGTTAAGATCCGAAAATATTATTATTAATTAAGATTTTTAGAAATTTTGCTTTAAATGGGAGGTGGGCACACCTAAATAAAGTGACCTCAGTTTCTTCTACAAACCTCTTATCATATCTTCCAAAAACGTATTTCCACAGACAGACATATGGACAGATAGACGAAATTTAATACAAAAGGACACAAATAATACCATTATTCATTTTATTACGCAGAGCGATAACATCAGCCAAGTTAATTAAATACCAAACACTGAATCAAATACGAGAATGATGGCTTATGCAACCAAAATTTCGGCCATTATAATTAAATATGCACTGTACTGAGTTTAAAGTTCAAATAAATAATTTATTTCGAACATGTATCGAGTTGAAAGTAGTCTTGTGGGTTGACCTCAACCAATTCATACAGCGACCACGGTGTGGAGGAACAGTTCTTCAGAAATAGTCGACAAAGGAAGACATACGCTACTGAAAATTACGACGTGTTTTCAGATCAATGGCAATAGCTACGAAGGTAAGTTATAGAACGAAAGAAGCCTTTAGACACAAAGTCATCGCATTCGTCTGTTCCTGTGTCGCATCATAGTCAACTTGGCCACCTTGCCGCCGGATATCACGCTGAACACCTTCATCCCGCGAGCACGCCCAGCTGACGGCCACGAAGTTAATGGGTTTGGAGGGAGGCTGCGGGGCCTGCATCGTGGTGATCCACGGCCGGCACCCGGCCACTGGCGAGGATCGCACCTGGGTCGCGAATTCGGTGAGAATCGGGATCCTCCACAAGTGGCTGTGTGTGAAAACCTTTACTGACTTCGCTCTCCTTTGCAGTGCCTGATCCTGCTGAACACATGCGCCGACTGGGATCACCACGGCGGAAGGCCTCGGCAACAAGGTTCAGGGCTACCACCCGATCCAGAGGCGCCTGGCCAAGATGAACGGCATGGTCATGAACATGTTCGGTCTGCTGCAGTCGAAGGGCGGCCGCGTCCCATGGAGGAGGTGGAGAACGCGGAGCGCCTTCCCCGCCGGCTCTCGTACGCGGATGGCATCCAGTGGCACTGGCCCCAGGACCTCCCGGAGCTGTTCGAGGCCCTCGCCTTGGTGGACAAGGACGAGTTCTTGTTGGTGGCGTCTACCGGCGCCCCGAGGACGTGCGACACTTCGTCGACCTGCACGCCGTGGCCGAGCTGCGCCAGAGCTCGCTGGCGGCCGACAAGTTGACCCTGGGCGCCAACGTGAGCCTCTCGGAGGCCATGGACACCTTCCTGGAGGCTGCCCAGCAGTCCGGCTTCGAGTTCTGCCAGCAGCTGTGGCAGCACTTCGACCTCATCGCCAACGTCCCAGTGCGCAACGTGAGTCCTTCGTCCGATGTCCACCTGATCCACGAAGATTCAAGATAACCGTTGTTCTTTGAACAGACCGGGACCCTCGCTGGTAACATCAGCATAAAGAAGGCCCATGTGGAGTTCCCCTCTGACGTCTTCATCACCTTCGAGGCCCTGGACGCCCAGGTGGTGGTCCACGAGGACGCCTCGAGCCAGAGGACAATGGCCCTCTCCGAGTACCTGCAGACGTCCTCTCCGAAGTTGGTCCTCAGAGCCTTCGAGCTCAGGGCGCGGCCCAAGGACGAGTTCGTCTTCTGCTCCTATAAAGTAAGTGCTGTAAGCAAGTCCTCTGACACGATCCTCACTCCGTCATCTGTAGATCATGCCCCGGGCCCAGAACGCTCACGCCTACGTTAACGCCGCCTTCCTGCTGGCCATGGACAAGAGCTCGGGCCAGGGCCAGGTCAAGGAGGCGCGCATCTGCTTCGGAGGCATCGCCCCCCACTTCGTTCACGCATCCTCGTTGGAGGCACTGCTGGTCGGGCAGAACCTCTTCGACAAGGAGACCGTGGCAAAGGTTTTCACCGAGTTGCCCTCTAACCTGACCCCCGATGCCGTGCTGCCGGACGCCTCGCCCGAATACCGGCAGAAGTTGGCCTGTGGCCTCTTCTACAAGTTCCTCCTCGGCCTCGCCCCAGACGTCAGGACGAGTTCAAGAGTGGCGCCGACATCCTGAGGCGCCCCTTGTCCTCGGGGAAGCAGAACTTCGAGACGAATGAAAAGTTTTACCCGGTCACACAGCCCGTGGAGAACTCGAAGGTAGCCTGAAAATTTCTTTCTTAGGATAAGACTATTGTGTAAAATCCTTTCAGCTCTCATCCAGGACCACCGCGAGGCCACCTACATGAACGACTTCCTGACGACGAACAACGCCGTCTACTGCGCCTTTGTGGGCGCGACGAAGGTTGGCGCCACCATCGAGCAGATCGACGCCTCCGAGGCTCTAAAGGTGCCAGGAGTTTTAGCTTTCTTTCGGCGAAAGACATTCCTGGAACCAACTCATTTGGTGTCAATAAATTCTTTGGTATCACAATAGATGAGGAGAATCTTCTGTTCCGGGAGAGTCAAGTACATACGATCAGCCTCTGGGCGTCATCGTGGCCACAACCAGCGATATAGCGAAACCGCGCTGGATCCAAGGTGCGAGTTCTCTATTCAGTTGGGAGTCCATCCTCCGTGTTGCCCACCATGGACGATGTTATCGCTGCGAAGCGAACTGACAGGATTCACAAGGTGGTGGAGTCCGGAGTTCAGACATTGAGCCTCAGCGAACCTGCCGGCGTCTCTGGAAGAGGAATGCTCCAATTTGGATCCCAGTACCACTTCACCATGGAACCTCATACGACGATTGCGGTTCCTTTTGAACAAGGCCTACAGGTGTGGGTCGGCCACTCAATGGATGGACATGACCCAGCTTGTGATCGCGAAATGCTGCAGCTGAAGATAGCTGATGTTCAGCTGAAGTGCGACGCTTGGGCGGAGCGTACGGTAGCAAGGTGAGCCGCGGTAACCAGGTTGCATGTGCGGCTTCTTTGGTCGCCCACAAACTGAATCGCCCGGCAAGATTCGTCCAAAACCATCGAATCGATGATGAAAGTATGTGGCAAACGATGGGCCTGTCGCTCAGACTACGAGTTTCACGTTAAGTCGAGTGGAAGAATCATTGGACTGCAAAATAGTTGTTATAATGACGCCGGTTGTACTCCGAATGAATCTCTAGACGATGCACACATGACTCTGATCGCCAGGAACTGCTATGACCTCACAGACAGCAACTACAAGTTGGATGCTCAAGTAGAGCTAACAGACGCTCCAAGTTCCACCTGGTGTAGGGCTCCCGGTACTGTCGAAGGTAGGTTGGGTTATCTTAACATTCAAACGGACACCTTTGATCAAGCCAGTATTTTTTCGACGAGAATTAAATTTAAAAGAGTACGTCGTTTAGGAATTGCCATGATCGAGACTCAAATTGAACACATCGCATTCGAGGCCAACATCGGATCCTGCCGATGTTCGCTTGGTGAATCTCAAGCCAGGTACGAAGATGTGGGAGTTACTGCCGCGTTTTCTCAAGATCACAGAATATCGTGATAGACGAAGGGAAATCGACGAGTATAATGAGAGGAATCGCTGGCGTAAACGAGGCCTGGGTTTGGCCATCATGGAATTTCCACTTATATACCTTGGCCAATACACAGCAACTGTAGCTATTTATCATGGCGATGGAAGCGTGGTCATCTCTCATGGAGGCATCGAAATGGGTCAAGGTAGGATGAACTCGACATCGAAATGACTGCCATGAACTTACTTTATGTTCCAGGTTTAAATACCAAGGTGGCTCAAGTGGCTTCCTATGTGCTAGGTATTCCCATGGCCATGGTGAAAATCGAGTCCAGTGATACCATAAATGGTACTACGTCCTTTGTTACGGCCAACAGCATAGGAAGCGAATGCGTGTGCTTTGCAGTTCGGAAAGCTTGCCAAACCCTCAACGATCGTCTGATACCCGTACGCAATTCGCTCAAGAAGGGAAGTCACATGGTCCGAAGTGGTTCAAGCTGCATTCGTTCAGAATGTGAACCTGATCGCCAGCGATCATTACAAAGAGGGCGACTTGCAAAACTACAACATATTTGGACTGGGATTGACGGAGGTGGAGGTCGACATCCTGACCGGAAACCATCTGATAAAACGAGTCGACATCCTCGAGGACACCGGCGAAAGTCTGAGTCCTAACATAGACATCGGTCAGATCGAAGGCGCTTTCGTGATGTGTCTGGGCTACTGGTTGACAGAGCAGTTGACCTACGACCGGCAGACCGGGCAACTGCTGACCACCCGAACTTGGAACTACAAGCCGCCAGGGGCCAAGGACATCCCAATCGACTTCCGCATAGAGCTGGTGCAGAAGAATCCCAACTCCGGTGGATTCATGCGATCGAAGGCCGTAGGAGAACCTCCCTGTTGTCTGGCTGTGAGTGCTGTCTTCGCCATTCAACACGCCATTCAGTCCGCTCGCAAGGACGCTGGTCTAAAGCGGGAGTGGGTGCGACTGGGGGCGCCCACAACTCCAGAACACATCGTCTTGAATGCGGGGAAATGACATGAAGGCATTTTCATTGCAATAAAATAATGATATATTAATTATTACAGTGCGTTCTTAACCTATACGAAATTTACATTAGCTATTTACCTTAAAATTGAGCAACAATTGCGTTACCAGTTAAAATTAAACCATATTCATCAGATTTTAACAAGCGAAGTAAATCCGCTTCAAGAAAGCAATGGGATTTTTTTAAATTTGCATGTATCTGATGTGTGTGAAATGTAGTCTGCTAACGTTGGCCACAACTTTTGGAAGAATTTGCCACAATATTGTTATTGGCAGCTCATTCGAGTGCGACAAGTTGATACAGGTTTTTTTTATACCATAAATTCCACTAATCATTTCCTTTCATATACAATGGTGGTCCAGCATAACGAATGATATTATGTCCAGGGTTCGTTCGTTATATCGAAATATATATTTTATAAATATTTCATAGTAGCAAGTTAAACTCTATTCACGGAAACTCAAAACGGAAAAAATTTATTTATTTTTTTATTATTTTTAGTATTTTTTATTTTTGAAAAAAAAATATTGTACTGAAGTCAATATAGAATTCGTTATATAGAATACTTAATTTTTCAACCGTTCGTTATTTAGAGTCATCAATGGACTAGAAAAAAGCATTCGCTATACTGGACATTCTTTATATCGGCGTTCGTTATACTGGACCACCACAGTATTTTTTTATATTTTTGGCTTATCTAATTGTTCAATTATCTCTAACAGCATTGCTGAAATTCAACCAAAAATAATAACTTTATGTGAATAAAATTAAAATTTGTTTTTCGCCATGTACAACTCGTTTTCATAGAACCTGTACATGTGCATATGTGAATTGCATATATAATTCGGTAAAAAAATAAAAAGCCGGGTAAATTTTATCCCTGAAAATATCTAATATAATAATACATGAAACTTTGAAAAATATTTGACAAAGTTACCAATTTAAAAAAAATTGTTATCGAAATAAATAATGCTTTATGGAATGAATATTTCTTTTTTACTTTCTGACTTCGTTCTGTCCAAATATTTTTCTGGAGAGCTAATTTTTTATTAAAATTTTTTTTGCGTAACTTTATGTATTATGATATTTTGCTACTTTATTTCAACACGAATTTCTTTATCTTCATTCTTCATCTTCTTCATCAAAAAAACACAACAAAGTATAAAATATGACGATAATAAAAATAGCGATATAAATTTAATGTGAGGAATGAAAAAAAAAAATAAATGAATAACGAAATGAATTCTGAGTAGTAAAAGCTCGTATAAAACTTTAAATTAAAAAAAAAACAACTAAAACTGTTATCATCGGGCTGGTCGAAGCTTATATGCAACCAAAACTTATAGCAAAAGAATCTTTTTAACGCGAATTTGAAAAACCGCGATTTATAAATTTAAATAAATTCTTATTTTATGCAAATGGAGTGATGATGACATAACAATGAAAATATTAAATGTTGTTAAATTAACTCCTGAAATAAATAAGAGAGATTTTCCTTAGCTAAGAGGACAGTCATAATGAAATATGGAATATCAATAATGAAATCAGATATGAAAAATCAGATCAGAAATCACTCAGAAAGTGATAGGAAATGTAAAGATGCAGAAATACTAATAAGAATTATAATTGGTATTTCAAATTGAATAAATATTCAGCTTTTACTTTACTGTTGACCAATTTCGATGCTGACATCCAAATAAAATAATAATAATATTTAAAAACTAAATCAAAAAAATCAGTTATCTCAGTCAGTCTTTTACCGATTTAAAAAAAAAAAAAAAAATATTTCCACAGACAAGCACTAAGTGTGATAGACGGATGGGCTAAATCGACTTAGAAGTTACAAACTGAAGGACAAAATTCAATTATAAAACTAAGTGTAGGGTATAAACAGAACATGTATACCACACACAAGAATACTAGCTTCTCTAATTAAAATTTCATATGGACTTTATCTTGAAATCTTTACAGAACTGTTATTAAATTAAATAAATTGTTGAGTACTATTAAAAAGATTTATTGTGCTAATATGTAGAACTCGAGTTGAAAGTGGTCAGGTGGGTTGACCTCAACAAGCATATGAATACAGTCTAGAAGTCTAGAATATTTGGGTACAGTTTATCATAAACAGTCTAGAAAGGAAGACATAAGATACAGAAAATGTCGACGTTTTTCCACATCAATGGAGCTAAGTACGAGGGTAAGTGCGATGATGAAACAAGCTTCTTACATTACGAGTTAGTTATCGGTTCTTGTCTTGCTCCACAGTTAATTTGGCCACTCTGCCGCCGGACATCACGCTGAACACCTTCATCCGCGAGCACGCCCAGCTGACGGCCACGAAGTTCATGTGTCTGGAGGGCGGCTGCGGGGCCTGCATCGTGGTGGTCCACGGCCGGCACCAGGCCACTGGCGAGGATCGCACCTGGGCCGCGAATTCGGTGAGAATCGGGATCCTCCACAAGTGGCTGGTGTGAAAACCTTTACTGACTCGCTCTCCTTTGCAGTGCCTGATCCTGCTGAACACATGCGCCGACTGGGAGATCACCACGGCGGAAGGCCTCGGCAACAAGGTTCAGGGCTACCACCCGATCCAGAGGCGCCTGGCCAAGATGAACGGCACCCAGTGCGGCTTCTGCTCGCCCGGCATGGTCATGAACATGTTCGGTCTGCTGCAGTCGAAGGGCGGCCGCGTCACCATGGAGGAGGTGGAGAACGCGTTCGGCGGCAACATCTGCCGCTGCACCGGCTACCGCCCCATCCTGGACGCCATGAAGTCCTTCGCCGTGGACAGCACCGTCGACGTGCCCGCCGACTGCCGGGACATCGAGGACCTGACGAAGGACTGTCCCAGGACTGGCCGCCCCTGCGCCAGCTCCTGCCACCAGCCCCGGGCCCTGCAACTGCCCCGCCGGCTCTCGTACGCGGATGGCATCCAGTGGCACTGGCCCCAGGACCTCCCGGAGCTGTTCGAGGCCCTCGCCTTGGTGGACAAGGACGAGTTCTTGTTGGTGGCGTCTACCGGCGCCCCGAGGACGTGCGACACTTCGTCGACCTGCACGCCGTGGCCGAGCTGCGCCAGAGCTCGCTGGCGGCCGACAAGTTGACCCTGGGCGCCAACGTGAGCCTCTCGGAGGCCATGGACACCTTCCTGGAGACTGCCCAGCAGTCCGGCTTCGAGTTCTGCCAGCAGCTGTGGCAGCACTTCGACCTCATCGCCAACGTCCCAGTGCGCAACGTGAGTCCTTCGTCCGATGTCCACCTGATCCACGAAGATTCAAGATAACCGTTGTTCTTTGAACAGACCGGGACCCTCGCTGGTAACATCAGCATAAAGAAGGCCCATGTGGAGTTCCCCTCTGACGTCTTCATCACCTTCGAGGCCCTGGACGCCCAGGTGGTGGTCCACGAGGACGCCTCGAGCCAGAGGACAATGGCCCTCTCTGAGTACCTGCAGACGTCCTCTCCGAAGTTGGTCCTCAGAGCCTTCGAGCTCAGGGCGCGGCCCAAGGACGAGTTCGTCTTCTGCTCCTATAAAGTAAGTGCTGTAAGCAAGTCCTCTGACACGATCCTCACTCCGTCATCTGTAGATCATGCCCCGGGCCCAGAACGCTCACGCCTACGTTAACGCCGCCTTCCTGCTGGCCATGGACAAGAGCTCGGGCCAGGGCCAGGTCAAGGAGGCGCGCATCTGCTTCGGAGGCATCGCCCCCCACTTCGTTCACGCATCCTCGTTGGAGGCACTGCTGGTCGGGCAGAACCTCTTCGACAAGGAGACCGTGGCAAAGGTTTTCACCGAGTTGCCCTCTAACCTGACCCCCGATGCCGTGCTGCCGGACGCCTCGCCCGAATACCGGCAGAAGTTGGCCTGTGGCCTCTTCTACAAGTTCCTCCTCGGCCTCGCCCCAGACGTCAAGGACGAGTTCAAGAGTGGCGCCGACATCCTGAGGCGCCCCTTGTCCTCGGGGAAGCAGAACTTCGAGACGAATGAAAAGTTCTACCCGGTCACACAGCCCGTGGAGAAACTCGAAGGTAGCCTGAAAATTTCTTTCTTAGGATAAGACTATTGTTGTAAATCCTTTTCAGCTCTCATCCAGACCACCGGCGAGGCCACCTACATGAACGACTTCCTGACGACGAACAACGCCGTCTACTGCGCCTTTGTGGGCGCGACGAAGGTTGGCGCCACCATCGAGCAGATCGACGCCTCCGAGGCTCTAAAGGTGCCAGGAGTTTTAGCTTTCTTTTCGGCGAAAGACATTCCTGGAACCAACTCATTTGTGTCAAATAAATTCTTTGGTATCACAATAGATGAGGAGATCTTCTGTTCCGGGAGAGTCAAGTACTACGATCAGCCTCTGGGCGTCATCGTGGCCACAACCAGCGATATAGCGAACCGCGCTGGATCCAAGGTGCGAGTTCTCTATTCAGTTGGGAGTCCATCCTCCGTGTTGCCCACCATGGACGATGTTATCGCTGCGAAGCGAACTGACAGGATTCACAAGGTGGTGGAGTCCGGAGTTCAGACATTGAGCCTCAGCGAACCTGCCGACGTCTCTGGAAGAGGAATGCTCCAATTTGGATCCCAGTACCACTTCACCATGGAACCTCATACGACGATTGCGGTTCCTTTTGAACAAGGCCTACAGGTGTGGTCGGCCACTCAATGGATGGACATGACCCAGCTTGTGATCGCGAAAATGCTGCAGCTGAAGATAGCTGATGTTCAGCTGAAAGTGCGACGCTTGGGCGGAGCGTACGGTAGCAAGGTGAGCCGCGGTAACCAGGTTGCATGTGCGGCTTCTTTGGTCGCCCACAAACTGAATCGCCCGGCAAGATTCGTCCAAACCATCGAATCGATGATGAAAGTATGTGGCAAACGATGGGCCTGTCGCTCAGACTACGAGTTTCACGTTAAGTCGAGTGGAAGAATCATTGGACTGCAAAATAGTTGTTATAATGACGCCGGTTGTACTCCGAATGAATCTCTAGACGATGCACACATGACTCTGATCGCCAGGAACTGCTATGACCTCACAGACAGCAACTACAAGTTGGATGCTCAAGTAGTGCTAACAGACGCTCCTAGTTCCACCTGGTGCAGGGCTCCCGGTACTGTCGAAGGTAGGTTGGGTTATCTTAACATTCAAACGGACACCTTTGATCAAGCCAGTATTTTTTTCGACGAGAATTAAATTTAAAAGAGTACGTCGCCATGATCGAGACTCAAATTGAACACATCGCATTCGAGGCCAACATCGATCCTGCCGATGTTCGCTTGGTGAATCTCAAGCCAGGTACGAAGATGTGGGAGTTACTGCCGCGTTTTCTCAAGATCACAGAATATCGTGATAGACGAAGGGAAATCGACGAGTATAATGAGAGGAATCGCTGGCGTAAACGAGGCCTGGGTTTGGCCATCATGGAATTTCCACTTATATACCTTGGCCAATACACAGCAACTGTAGCTATTTACCATGGCGATGGAAGCGTGGTCATCTCTCATGGAGGCATCGAAATGGGTCAAGGTAGGATGAACTCGACATCGAAATGACTGCCATGAACTTACTTTATGTTCCAGGTTTAAATACCAAGGTGGCTCAAGTGGCTTCCTATGTGCTAGGTATTCCCATGGCCATGGTGAAAATCGAGTCCAGTGATACCATAAATGGTACTACGTCCTTTGTTACGGCCAACAGCATAGGAAGCGAATGCGTGTGCTTTGCAGTTCGGAAAGCTTGCCAAACCCTCAACGATCGTCTGATACCCGTACGCAATTCGCTCAAGAAGGGAGTCACATGGTCCGAAGTGGTTCAAGCTGCATTCGTTCAGAATGTGAACCTGATCGCCAGCGATCATTACAAAGAGGGCGACTTGCAAAACTACAACATATTTGGACTGGGATTGACGGAGGTGGAGGTCGACATCCTGACCGGAAACCATCTGATAAAACGAGTCGACATCCTCGAGGACACCGGCGAAAGTCTGAGTCCTAACATAGACATCGGTCAGATCGAAGGCGCTTTCGTGATGTGTCTGGGCTACTGGTTGACAGAGCAGTTGACCTACGACCGGCAGACCGGGCAACTGCTGACCACCCGAACTTGGAACTACAAGCCGCCAGGGGCCAAGGACATCCCAATCGACTTCCGCATAGAGCTGGTGCAGAAGAATCCCAACTCCGGTGGATTCATGCGATCGAAGGCCGTAGGAGAACCTCCCTGTTGTCTGGCTGTGAGTGCTGTCTTCGCCATTCAACACGCCATTCAGTCCGCTCGCAAGGACGCTGGTCTGAAGCGAGAGTGGGTGCGATTGGGTGCGCCAACTACGCCGGAACACATCGTCTTGAATGCGGGAACCGACGTAAATGCATTTTCATGTCAATAAAATAGTAGTATTCATATTTTTAACCACCTTCGTTAAATGTTAGAATGTATGGAATTATATGTCGGTACAGGTACAGCACTAAAAGAGTCCTTCAGTTTTATGACGAATCCATATGGTGAACGTGGGTGCTTTTTATTGAGAATTTGAGACTCTGTAGTTTTCTATTGTCGAGAGGTGGCTGCTGTATAAACATATTGAAGGTCTCGGATGACAGGATTGAACCCGGTGATTTAGACTTGTATGCTAAGCATTCAGCCATTGAGCCACAGCACCCGAAGTATTTTATCCATATAAAGAAAATCCATGGATACAAACAAGAAACGAAATATAAATGTATTATTGTATGAAAACATATCAAAATACCGCTAATTATCCGGTTTTGACTTTGAGAAAAGAAATAAAAGAATATACGTTTAATAAGTAAAAGTTTATTTTCGGCATTGCCCTAGCGTTTAACGTTTTACGAACCCTGCCCTACACCCAAAATTGAAGCAAAAGTACCTTTTACGCAAAATGTAATAGCAATTATGTTAAGATCCGAAAATATTATTAATTAAGATTTTTAGAAATTTTGCTTTAAATGGGAGGTGGGCACACCTAAATAAAGTGACCTCAGTTTCTTCTACAATACCTCTTATCATATCTTCCAAAAACGTATTTCCACAGACAGACATATGGACAGATAGACGAAATTTAATACAAAAGGACACAAAATAATATCATTATATTCATTTTATTACGCAGAGCGATAACATCAGCCAAGTTAATTAAATACCAAACACTGAATCAAATACGAGAATGATGGCTTATGCAACCAAAATTTCGGCCATTATAATTAAATATGCACTGTACTGAGTTTAAAGTTCAAATAAATAATTTATTTCGAACATGTATCGAGTTGAAAGTAGTCTTGTGGGTTGACCTCAACCAATTCATACAGCGACCACGGTGTGGAGGAACAGTTCTTCAGAAATAGTCGACAAAGGAAGACATACGCTACTGAAAATTACGACGTGTTTTCAGATCAATGGCAATAGCTACGAAGGTAAGTTATAGAACGAAAGAAGCCTTTAGACACAAAGTCATCGCATTCGTCTGTTCCTGTGTCGCATCATAGTCAACTTGGCCACCTTGCCGCCGGACATCACGCTGAACACCTTCATCCGCGAGCACGCCCAGCTGACGGCCACGAAGTTAATGGGTTTGGAGGGAGGCTGCGGGGCCTGCATCGTGGTGATCCACGGCCGGCACCCGGCCACTGGCGAGGATCGCACCTGGGTCGCGAATTCGGTGAGAATCGGGATCCTCCACAAGTGGCTGGTGTGAAAACCTTTACTACTTCGCTCTCCTTTGCAGTGCCTGATCCTGCTGAACACATGCGCCGACTGGGAGATCACCACGGCGGAAGGCCTCGGCAACAAGGTTCAGGGCTACCACCCGATCCAGAGGCGCCTGGCCAAGATGAACGGCATGGTCATGAACATGTTCGGTCTGCTGCAGTCGAAGGGCGGCCGCGTCACCATGGAGGAGGTGGAGAACGCGGAGCGTCTTCCCCGCCGGCTCTCGTACGCGGATGGCATCCAGTGGCACTGGCCCCAGGACCTCCCGGAGCTGTTCGAGGCCCTCGCCTTGGTGGACAAGGACGAGTTCTTGTTGGTGGCGTCTACCGGCGCCCCGAGGACGTGCGACACTTCGTCGACCTGCACGCCGTGGCCGAGCTGCGCCAGAGCTCGCTGGCGGCCGACAAGTTGACCCTGGGCGCCAACGTGAGCCTCTCGGAGGCCATGGACACCTTCCTGGAGGCTGCCCAGCAGTCCGGCTTCGAGTTCTGCCAGCAGCTGTGGCAGCACTTCGACCTCATCGCCAACGTCCCAGTGCGCAACGTGAGTCCTTCGTCCGATGTCCACCTGATCCACGAAGATTCAAGATAACCGTTGTTCTTTGAACAGACCGGGACCCTCGCTGGTAACATCAGCATAAAGAAGGCCCATGTGGAGTTCCCCTCTGACGTCTTCATCACCTTCGAGGCCCTGGACGCCCAGGTGGTGGTCCACGAGGACGCCTCGAGCCAGAGGACAATGGCCCTCTCCGAGTACCTGCAGACGTCCTCTCCGAAGTTGGTCCTCAGAGCCTTCGAGCTCATGGGGCGGCCCAAGGACGAGTTCGTCTTCTGCTCCTATAAAGTAAGTGCTGTAAGCAAGTCCTCTGACACGATCCTCACTCCGTCATCTGTAGATCATGCCCCGGGCCCAGAACGCTCACGCCTACGTTAACGCCGCCTTCCTGCTGGCCATGGACAAGAGCTCGGGCCAGGGCCAGGTCAAGGAGGCGCGCATCTGCTTCGGAGGCATCGCCCCCCACTTCGTTCACGCATCCTCGTTGGAGGCGCTGCTGGTCGGGCAGAACCCCTTCGATCAGAGGATCGTGGCCAACGTCTTCAGCGAGCTGTCCTCGTGCCTGACCCCCGACGCCGTGCTGCCCGACGCCTCGTCCGAATATCGGCAGGCCAACTTCTGCGCGGCCCAAGGACGAGTTCGTCTTCTGCTCCTATAAAGTAAGTGCTGTAAGCAAGTCCTCTGACTGACACGATGTGGCCTCTTCTACAAGTTCCTCCTCGGCCTCGCCCCAGACGTCAAGGACGAGTTCAAGAGTGGCGCCGACATCCTGAGGCGCCCCTTGTCCTCGGGGAAGCAGAACTTCGAGACGAATGAAAAGTTCTACCCGGTCACACAGCCCGTGGAGAAACTCGAAGGTAGCCTGAAAATTTCTTTCTTAGGATAAGACTATTGTTGTAAATCCTTTTCAGCTCTCATCCAGACCACCGGCGAGACCACCTACATGAACGACTTCCTGACGACGAACAACGCCGTCTACTGCGCCTTTGTGGGCGCGACGAAGGTTGGCGCCACCATCGAGCAGATCGACGCCTCCGAGGCTCTAAAGGTGCCAGGAGTTTTAGCTTTCTTTTCGGCGAAAGACATTCCTGGAACCAACTCATTTGTGTCAAATAAATTCTTTGGTATCACAATAGATGAGGAGATCTTCTGTTCCGGGAGGGTTAAATATTACGATCAGCTTCTGGGCGTCATCGCGGCTACAACCAGCGACATAGCGAAGTGCAATATTTAAATATTTATATATAGCAATATTAAATCTAACAACTGTCTATATGGTTTACCATATATCCAACATTGAGCTGTAGCTTTTGAGCTGAGCTGTAGTTTGTCAGTTGGGCGAGTTTTTCCATTTTTTTTTTCCATGTTAACTCGTATCGGTGGTACATGATCACACACAAAATCGTTCATCTCGATATATGAAATAGTTCACCATATATCTCATATTGAACTTTTGCGTTACTTTGGAGGTGGGCGTGTCCATTGGTCGATGTTTTCCATTTTTGACTTGTAAACTCGTATCAGTGGAACATGACCCCACACAAAATTTCATCTCGATATATACCATAGTTCACCAGATATCCCATATAAACCTTTTGCTTTATATGGGAGGTGGGCGTGTCCGTTGACCGATTTCCGATTTTTACATACAAGTAGCTTATTGATATAGAAATACTACTACTCTCTTACCGTTTCTTCAGAAAATCTATTTCCACAGACAGACACACAGACAGACAGACAGACGGGCATAGCGAAATCGATTCAGGAGGTGACGCTGATCAAGAATATATATACTTTTCCATACTTACGACATCTCCTTTAATGCGTTACAAACGGAAGGACAAAATGAATATACCATTACCCACAGGGTGTAGGGTATGAAAAGGATATCATTTAGGAATCGCAATGATCGAGAATCAAATTGAACACATCGCATTCGAGACCAACATCGATCCTGCCGATGTGCGCTTGGTGAATCTTAGGCCACGTACAAAGATAATGGAGCTACTACCGCGTTTCCTCAATAACACGGAGTACCGTAATAGAAGGAGGGAAATTGACGAGTACAACGAGAAGAATCGCTGGCGCAAACGAGATCTGGGTTTGGTCGTCATGGAAGTGTCTGCCTATATTCTAGTTGTTCCTTTGGATAGAGTCGAGCGATACAATCACGGTCGCTAACTCTTTCTGTACATCTAATAGCATGACCAGCGATACCGTATGCTTTGCAGTTCGCAAGGTCTGCCAAAAGCTCAACGAACGTATCGACACAGTTCGAAGGTCCCTCAAGAAGAAAGTTGTGTACAAACCGCCTGGGTTCAGAACGTGAATCTGATTGCTAGTGATCACTACAATATAATATACAGATGTACAACATCTACGGGCTTGGTCTGACGGAGGTGGAGTCGACATCCTCACCGGAAACCATTATTTAGGGGAGTCGACATTTTCAAGGATACGGGCGAGAGTCTGAGTCCTAACATCGACATCGGTCAGATCGAAGGAGCTTTCGTTATGGCTTTGGATAACTGGCTGACGGAGTAGTTGTCTTACTATCGCCAAACTGGGAAATTGTTGACCGATCGCACTTGGACATACAGCCCGCCAGGCGCCAAGGACATCCCCATCGACTTCCGCATCGAGCTGGTGCAGAAGAATCCCAACTACGGTGGATTCATGCGATCGAAGGCCGTAGGAGAACCTCCCAGCTGTCTGGCTGTGAGTGCTGTCTTCGCCATTCAGTCCGCTCGCAAGGACGCTGGTCTGAAGCGGGAGTGGGTGCGACTGGGGGCGCTGGGTGTTGATGTGAAGACATTGTCATGCCAATAAAATATTATTTTTTTGAGCCTGAAATTTAGTTGTAAATGTTTTTTTGTTGTTGTTCGGAAAATTTTTAATTTAAAAAAAATGTTTTTCATAAGGCCTATAACATTTTTACAATTTTTAAAAACATCCACAGGGTTATGAGATACATATACAAATAGAAGTTTTTTATATTAATCTTTATTGAAAATACATACAAGTACATAAAAGTCTGTTTCGAATGAAGGCATTATCTTTAGGGTTTGATGCAGAACTTGTCAAAACAATGAAATTATCTTAAAGTTGCAAACATTCATAAAATTCATCATAGAATTTTAGTAATTTTTTTGCTGTTGTCCTCTTATTGCATGTTATAGGGGTACTACACTACAGAAATCATAAAATCAAAACAAATTTCAGAAGAAATATACAGTTTTAGCTTTTGTTAGATCAGGTATTGTAAAATTACTATTTGTTTTTTAGAACTCAGTTTCAGATGGTGGAAAAAATAGATATGAATATGACCATGTAACAAATAAGAAAATAAATTAAAAAAGCCGGAAATCAATGAAATGAAATGTATGTCTTTAAATTAGGCAAAAATGTTATAGTTCCAAAATATCTTATTAGAAGCAAAATGCCGTCTCATCAGTTCCTGAATTTAAGACGACGTGTTCCGGCGTTGTTGGCGCCCCCAGTCGCACCCACTTCCGCTGTACACCAGCATCATTGCGAGCGGACTGAATGGCGTGTTGAATGGCGAAGACAGCACTCACAGCCAAACAGCAGGGAGGTTCCCCTGTGGCCTTCGATCGCATGAATCCGCCGGAGTTGGGATTCTTCTGCACCAGCTCGATACGAAAGTCGATGGGGATGTCCTTGGCTCCTGGCGGTTTATAATTCCACGTGCGATTGGTAATCAGTTCACCCGTCTGGCGGTCGTAAATCAATTGTTCCGTCAACCAGTAGCCAAGATACATCACGAAGGCTCCTTCGATCTGACCGATGTCTATGTTAGGACTCAGACTTTCGCCGGTGTCCTCGAGAATGTCGACTCGCCTTATCAGATGGTTTCCGGTCAGGATGTCAATCTCCACCTCCGTCAGACTCAGTCCATATATAGTGTAGTTTTGCAAGTCGCCTTGTTTGTAATGATCGCTGGCGATCAGGTTCACATTCTGAACGAATGCAGCCTGTACGACTTCGGACCAGGCGGCTCCTTTCTTGAGCGAATTGCGTACGGATGTCAGACGATCGTTGAGGGTTTGGCAAGCTTTCCGAACAGCAAAGCATACGGTCTCGCTTCCAAAACTAGTTGAAGTACCCATGGAGTTGGCACCATTAATGGAGTCACTATACTCGACTTTCACCATATCCAGAGGAATACCTAGTACATAGGCAGCCACTTGAGCCGCCTTGGTATTCAATCCTGGAACTCACAGAAAGTTTTTAATAGTCATTCCGTTTTATAGAGTTGATCCTACCTTGACCCATTTCGATGCCTCCATGAGTGATGACCACGCTTCCATCACCGTGATAAATTGATACAGTGGCCGTAATAAGGCCAAGGTACATGAGAGGGAATTCCATCACGGCCAGACCCAGGCCTCGTTTGCGCCAGCGATTCTTCTCGTTGTAGTCATCGATCTCCTTGCGTCGCTGACGGTATTCTGTGGTTTTGAGGAAGCGTGGTAAAAGCTCCGTCATCTTCGATCCTGGCTTGAGGTTCACCAAGCGAACATCGGCAGGATCGATATTGGCCTCGAATGCGATGTGTTCTATTTGAGTCTCAGTCATGGCGATTCCTAAACGAAATATTGTTTATATACACTGCATCTTCAATTGATAACAAATTTTGATTTAGGTATATAAACCTTAAAGATAGGTTCATGTTATGAGGTTCAATATAACCTACCTTCGACGGAGCCGGGGGCTCTGTACCAGGTGGAACTTGGCGCGTCCGTCAGAACGACATGAGCATCCAACTTGTAGTTGCTATCTGTGAGATTATAGCAATTTCTCGCAGTCAGAGTCATTAGGCCCTCGACCGCAGACTCATTCCGAGTGCAACCAGCATCACTATAAGAACTATTTTGCAGTCCAACGATCCTTCCACTCGACTTCACATGGAATTCGTAGTCTGAGCGACAGGCCCACCGTTTGCCACAAGTCTTCATCATCGATTCGATGGTTTGGACGAATCTTGCCGGACGGTTCAGTTTGTAGGCCACTAGTGAAGCCGCACAAGCCACCTGGTTGCATCGAGAGAACTTCGCTCCGTACGCTCCGCCCAACCGTCGCACTTTCAACTGAACATCGGCGATCTTTAATTTCAACATCTTCGCTATCACAAGCTGGGTCATATCTATCCACTGAGTGGCCGACCACACCTGTAGGCCTTGTTCGAAAGGAACCGCAATCGTCGTCTGTGGTTCTATCGCGAAGTGGTATTGGGATCCAATTTGGAGGATCCCACTTCCAGAGACGTCAGCAGGTTCGCTGAGACTCAGTGTGTGCACTCCGGACTCCACCACCTTGTGAATCCTGTCAGTTCGCTCCGCAGCGATAACATCGTCCATGGTGGACAACACGGAGGATGGAGTCCCAACTGAATAGAGAACTCGCACCTTGGATCCAGCGCGGTTCGCTATATCGCTGGTTGTGGCCACGATGACGCCCAGAGGCTGATCGTAGTACTTAACTCTCCCGGAACAGAAGATCTCCTCGTCCTCCACGATGCCTAGTAAGTTGATTTCCACAAAAGTATTCCTACCAGGAATGTCTTTTGCTGAGAAAAAGGCTAGGACACCAGGCACCTTCAGAGCCGCGGAGGGGTCGATTTGCTCGATCGTGGCTCCCACCTTGGTCGCGCCCACATAGGCACAGTAGACGGCGTTGTTGGTCGTCAGGAAGTCGTTCATGTAGGTGGCCTCGCCGGTTGTCTGGATGAAACCTGGAATAGTTTTAAATGTACACCATTTTGAAGCCAAAATGCGAAATTAATATAATGATCATATCTCTGATGATAACAATAATGGTATCCGACTAAATTTGATAATGAAAAATATGTGAAAACATGAATAGTGTTCCGGTTTGTGAACAGGAATGCTCTCTTTAAACAAATTGTTCTTAGTTTTTGTTTTTCGAAACTTATAATAAATTTGCTACTTTGGTATTTTGAATGCTTCTAAATTGAATAGTTCTTGTTGAAACGCGAATCCAAACCTACCTTCGAGCTTCTCTACGGGTTGAGTGACAGGGTAGAATTTCTTGTTTGTCTCGAAGGTCTGTTTTCCCGAAGACAAGGAACGCCTCAGGATGTCGGCGCCGCTCTGGAACTCGTCCTTGACGTCTGGGGCGAGGCCGAGGAGGAACTTGTAGAAGAGGCCACAGGCCAACTTCTGCCGATATTCGGGCGAGGCGTCGGGCAGCACGGCGTCGGGGGTCAGGCACGAGGACAGCTCGGTGAAGAAGTTGGCCACGGTCCTCTGATCGAAGAGGTTCTGCCCGACCAGCAGCGCCTCCAACGAGGATGCGTGAACGAAGTGGGGGGCGATGCCTCCGAAGCAGATGCGCGCCTCCTTGACCTGGCCCGAGCTCTTGTCCATGGCCAGCAAGAAGGCGGCGTTGACGTAGGCGCGAGCGTTTTGGGAGCGTGGCATGATCTGCGATAAGCGGCAGAGTGAGGATCGTGTCGAAGGCAGGACTCGCACTTACTTTGTAGGAGTTGAAGACGAACTCGTTCTTGGGCCGCGCCCTGAGCTCGAAGGCTCTGAGAACCAACTTCGGAGAGGACGTCTGCAGGTATTCGGAGAGGGCCATTGTCCTCTGGCTCGAGGCGTCCTCGTGGACCACCACCTGGGCGTCCAGGGCCTCGAAGGTGATGAAGACGTCAGAGGGGAACTCCGCGTGGGCCTTCTTTATGCTGATGTTACCAGCGAGGGTCCCGGTCTGTTCAAAGAACAACGGTTATCTTGAATCTTCGTGGGTCAGGTGGACATCGGACGAAGGACTCACGTTGCGCACTGGGACGTTGGCGATGAGGTCGAAGTGCTGCCACAGCTGCTGGCAGAACTCGAAGCCGGACTGCTGGGCAGCCTCCAGGAAGGTGTCCATGGCCTCCGAGAGGCTCACGTTGGCGCCCAGGGTCAACTTGTCGGCCGCCATAAAATTCATCATAGAATTTTAGTAATTTTTTTGCTGTTGTCCTCTTATTGCATGTTATAGGGGTACTACACTACAGAAATCATAAAATCAAAACAAATTTCAGAAGAAATATACAGTTTTAGCTTTTGTTAGATCAGGTATTGTAAAATTACTATTTGTTTTTTAGAACTCAGTTTCAGATGGTGGAAAAAATAGATATGAATATGACCATGTAACAAATAAGAAAATAAATTAAAAAAGCCGGAAATCAATGAAATGAAATGTATGTCTTTAAATTAGGCAAAAATGTTATAGTTCCAAAATATCTTATTAGAAGCAAAATGCCGTCTCATCAGTTCCTGAATTTAAGACGACGTGTTCCGGCGTTGTTGGCGCCCCCAGTCGCACCCACTTCCGCTGTAGACCAGCATCATTGCGAGCGGACTGAATGGCGTGTTGAATGGCGAAGACAGCACTCACAGCCAAACAGCAGGGAGGTTCCCCTGTGGCCTTCGATCGCATGAATCCGCCGGAGTTGGGATTCTTCTGCACCAGCTCGATACGAAAGTCGATGGGGATGTCCTTGGCTCCTGGCGGTTTATAATTCCACGTGCGATTGGTAATCAGTTCACCCGTCTGGCGGTCGTAAATCAATTGTTCCGTCAACCAGTAGCCAAGATACATCACGAAGGCTCCTTCGATCTGACCGATGTCTATGTTAGGACTCAGACTTTCGCCGGTGTCCTCGAGAATGTCGACTCGCCTTATCAGATGGTTTCCGGTCAGGATGTCAATCTCCACCTCCGTCAGACTCAGTCCATATATAGTGTAGTTTTGCAAGTCGCCTTGTTTGTAATGATCGCTGGCGATCAGGTTCACATTCTGAACGAATGCAGCCTGTACGACTTCGGACCAGGCGGCTCCTTTCTTGAGCGAATTGCGTACGGATGTCAGACGATCGTTGAGGGTTTGGCAAGCTTTCCGAACAGCAAAGCATACGGTCTCGCTTCCAAAACTAGTTGAAGTACCCATGGAGTTGGCACCATTAATGGAGTCACTATACTCGACTTTCACCATATCCAGAGGAATACCTAGTACATAGGCAGCCACTTGAGCCGCCTTGGTATTCAATCCTGGAACTCACAGAAAGTTTTTAATAGTCATTCCGTTTTATAGAGTTGATCCTACCTTGACCCATTTCGATGCCTCCATGAGTGATGACCACGCTTCCATCACCGTGATAAATTGATACAGTGGCCGTAATAAGGCCAAGGTACATGAGAGGGAATTCCATCACGGCCAGACCCAGGCCTCGTTTGCGCCAGCGATTCTTCTCGTTGTAGTCATCGATCTCCTTGCGTCGCTGACGGTATTCTGTGGTTTTGAGGAAGCGTGGTAAAAGCTCCGTCATCTTCGATCCTGGCTTGAGGTTCACCAAGCGAACATCGGCAGGATCGATATTGGCCTCGAATGCGATGTGTTCTATTTGAGTCTCAGTCATGGCGATTCCTAAACGAAATATTGTTTATATACACTGCATCTTCAATTGATAACAAATTTTGATTTAGGTATATAAACCTTAAAGATAGGTTCATGTTATGAGGTTCAATATAACCTACCTTCGACGGAGCCGGGGGCTCTGTACCAGGTGGAACTTGGCGCGTCCGTCAGAACGACATGAGCATCCAACTTGTAGTTGCTATCTGTGAGATTATAGCAATTTCTCGCAGTCAGAGTCATTAGGCCCTCGACCGCAGACTCATTCCGAGTGCAACCAGCATCACTATAAGAACTATTTTGCAGTCCAACGATCCTTCCACTCGACTTCACATGGAATTCGTAGTCTGAGCGACAGGCCCACCGTTTGCCACAAGTCTTCATCATCGATTCGATGGTTTGGACGAATCTTGCCGGACGGTTCAGTTTGTAGGCCACTAGTGAAGCCGCACAAGCCACCTGGTTGCATCGAGAGAACTTCGCTCCGTACGCTCCGCCCAACCGTCGCACTTTCAACTGAACATCGGCGATCTTTAATTTCAACATCTTCGCTATCACAAGCTGGGTCATATCTATCCACTGAGTGGCCGACCACACCTGTAGGCCTTGTTCGAAAGGAACCGCAATCGTCGTCTGTGGTTCTATCGCGAAGTGGTATTGGGATCCAATTTGGAGGATCCCACTTCCAGAGACGTCAGCAGGTTCGCTGAGACTCAGTGTGTGCACTCCGGACTCCACCACCTTGTGAATCCTGTCAGTTCGCTCCGCAGCGATAACATCGTCCATGGTGGACAACACGGAGGATGGAGTCCCAACTGAATAGAGAACTCGCACCTTGGATCCAGCGCGGTTCGCTATATCGCTGGTTGTGGCCACGATGACGCCCAGAGGCTGATCGTAGTACTTAACTCTCCCGGAACAGAAGATCTCCTCGTCCTCCACGATGCCTAGTAAGTTGATTTCCACAAAAGTATTCCTACCAGGAATGTCTTTTGCTGAGAAAAAGGCTAGGACACCAGGCACCTTCAGAGCCGCGGAGGGGTCGATTTGCTCGATCGTGGCTCCCACCTTGGTCGCGCCCACATAGGCACAGTAGACGGCGTTGTTGGTCGTCAGGAAGTCGTTCATGTAGGTGGCCTCGCCGGTTGTCTGGATGAAACCTGGAATAGTTTTAAATGTACACCATTTTGAAGCCAAAATGCGAAATTAATATAATGATCATATCTCTGATGATAACAATAATGGTATCCGACTAAATTTGATAATGAAAAATATGTGAAAACATGAATAGTGTTCCGGTTTGTGAACAGGAATGCTCTCTTTAAACAAATTGTTCTTAGTTTTTGTTTTTCGAAACTTATAATAAATTTGCTACTTTGGTATTTTGAATGCTTCTAAATTGAATAGTTCTTGTTGAAACGCGAATCCAAACCTACCTTCGAGCTTCTCTACGGGTTGAGTGACAGGGTAGAATTTCTTGTTTGTCTCGAAGGTCTGTTTTCCCGAAGACAAGGAACGCCTCAGGATGTCGGCGCCGCTCTGGAACTCGTCCTTGACGTCTGGGGCGAGGCCGAGGAGGAACTTGTAGAAGAGGCCACAGGCCAACTTCTGCCGATATTCGGGCGAGGCGTCGGGCAGCACGGCGTCGGGGGTCAGGCACGAGGACAGCTCGGTGAAGAAGTTGGCCACGGTCCTCTGATCGAAGAGGTTCTGCCCGACCAGCAGCGCCTCCAACGAGGATGCGTGAACGAAGTGGGGGGCGATGCCTCCGAAGCAGATGCGCGCCTCCTTGACCTGGCCCGAGCTCTTGTCCATGGCCAGCAAGAAGGCGGCGTTGACGTAGGCGCGAGCGTTTTGGGAGCGTGGCATGATCTGCGATAAGCGGCAGAGTGAGGATCGTGTCGAAGGCAGGACTCGCACTTACTTTGTAGGAGTTGAAGACGAACTCGTTCTTGGGCCGCGCCCTGAGCTCGAAGGCTCTGAGAACCAACTTCGGAGAGGACGTCTGCAGGTATTCGGAGAGGGCCATTGTCCTCTGGCTCGAGGCGTCCTCGTGGACCACCACCTGGGCGTCCAGGGCCTCGAAGGTGATGAAGACGTCAGAGGGGAACTCCGCGTGGGCCTTCTTTATGCTGATGTTACCAGCGAGGGTCCCGGTCTGTTCAAAGAACAACGGTTATCTTGAATCTTCGTGGGTCAGGTGGACATCGGACGAAGGACTCACGTTGCGCACTGGGACGTTGGCGATGAGGTCGAAGTGCTGCCACAGCTGCTGGCAGAACTCGAAGCCGGACTGCTGGGCAGCCTCCAGGAAGGTGTCCATGGCCTCCGAGAGGCTCACGTTGGCGCCCAGGGTCAACTTGTCGGCCGCCAGCGAGCTCTGGCGCAGCTCGGCCACGGCGTGCAGGTCGACGAAGTGTCGCACGTCCTCGGGGCGCCGGTAGACGCCGTGGGCCGTATTGCCCGCCACCAACAAGAACTCGTCCTTGTCCACCAAGGCGAGGGCCTCGAACAGCTCCGGGAGGTCCTGGGGCCAGTGCCACTGGATGCCATCCGCGTACGAGAGCCGGCGGGGCAGGCGCAGGGCCCGGGGCTGGTGGCAGGAGCCGGCGCAGGGGCGGCCAGTCCTGGGACAGTCCTTCGCCAGGTCCTCGATGTCCCGGCAGTCGGCGGGCACGTCGACGGTGCTGTCCACGGCGAAGGACTTCATGGCGTCCAGGATGGGGCGGTAGCCGGTGCAGCGGCAGATGTTGCCGCCGAATGCGTTCTCCACCTCCTCCATGGTGACGCGGCCGCCCTTCGACTGCAGCAGACCGAACATGTTCATGACCATGCCGGGCGAGCAGAAGCCGCACTGGGTGCCGTTCATCTTGGCCAGGCGCCTCTGGATCGGGTGGTAGCCCTGGACCTTGTTGCCGAGGCCCTCCGCCGTGGTGATCTCCCAGTCGGCGCACGTGTTCAGCAAGGTCAGGCACTGCAATGGAGAGGGAGGTCAGTGGAAGTCACTCCAGCCACTCGTGGAGGATCCCGATTCTCACCGAATTCGCGGCCCAGGTGCGCTCCTCGCCGGTGGCCTGGTGCCGGCCGTGGACCACCACGATGCAGGCCCCGCAGCCGCCCTCCAGACACATGAACTTCGTGGCCGTCAGCTGGGCGTGCTCGCGGATGAATGTGTTCAGCGTTATGTCCGGCGGCAGGGTGGCCAAATTAACTATGGAGCGAGACAGGAACAGGGAACTATGAAGACCTTGCCTTTGAAGAAAAACCGTTCGTCCTATTACTTACCCTCGTACTTAGCTCCATTGATGTGGAAAGACGTCGTCATTTTATTGGTTTATGTCGACTCTTGTCGACTGTTGCTGAAGAACTGGCCCACAAATTTTGCACTAATAGCAATGTTTCTTTTAGTCCATTTCTATCACATACAGGTTGTGTTAACCCACCTGACAACTTTTAACTCTGGTCTCTCTGTGTTTTTTTTTCAAACTCAGTTATTTCTCTTCCAATGAATTTTTAAATCTACAATAGATTTAAAAACAACATGCAACTAGTATGGAAATTAATTAGCCGATTATTCCCGTTAGAGAACGGCAATTGGTGATTGAGAGTTTCTGGTCCGGTTGGTTTTTGCAACTTGTTTTTTGAAATAATATACGGTTCAGCTTTATTAGAGTATCATTAGTTGTTCCTTGAATTTGTTATTTTTCTACATTTATAAACAAGTTGTTGTCACTTTTATATTTCTTTTATTTTTCAGATGAAAATCGAAACTTTTATTTTTTTGTTTATTGTTTTGTTAATCCCTAAAAAAAGCACGACGGCTTCTCGAGAGCAGGGTGAGACCGGTAGTGAAAAATTCAAGAATTTTAGATTAATAAAAAATTGTGACGATTAGACAATTTCATACATTTTTATAACATGACCAATGTTTGATTAAAATGGTGTAATAGTCACAATTCTTTATATTTCAAAAACTATTGAATATTTAAAAAAATTCTTGAACATTTTACTACTGGGTCACCCTGCTCTCTGGTTTGGGTCTTTCTTTTCTCAAACCCGAGAAGCGGTCGCGATCCATCAGGTAGAGAACTTCAGAAGATCAAAGTACGCTCTTTCGAACCATACGATTCTTGAAAGAGCGAACTCAAGATCTTCGAAAGATCCTATTTTGCTGTTCTGAAGTACCCGCTGAGAACTTTGCGATTTTAGCTCGGATCGTTTCGACCCCTGATTGATGCCTCTAAATAACGAACGGTTGAAAGATTAAGTATTCTATATAACGAATTCTATACAAACTAAACACAAGACTAAAAAAATAAAAGCACATATTGGAGATTTTATTCGAAATGTAAATTTATTCATTTATTCATTTATGTAAATTTTTTCCGTTTTAAATAAATGAATTAATATAACACGAATAGAGTTTATCTTACTACTATCGAATAGAGTGCGAAAAAAAAAACTATTTGCGCTTGGTCCAGATTTCCATAGGCATTTATAATATCCTATATCTCATGAAGAAAGAACAAATTTTATGCGCGCGTATAAAAAGAAAAAGATTATTGAGGTTTTTTATTACAGAATATTTGCATGAAGTCCAAATATGTATGCCATGAATATATTAAATTAAAGAGAATATTAAATTATTTATCCATTTATTTTTGTTCCAAAATCCGCAAAATAACGATAGATTAAATAACGGAGGTAGAGGTATATTGAAGTTCATCGTAGTGTAAATGTTTTTAAACTGAAATTAATTTAATATCAATTTTGATGATGACCTCGCATTATTTTTTTCTGTAGACATCAGATGTTCGATAAAAACGTTTGTGACTAAATTAAAGATTTTCCTTTCATTTGAATATATTTTTATCTCCCTCTACGCGTTGATTTAACCACTTTTTGCAAATTCATGGGTCATTGCGATCACTTTTAGAAAATGTTTTTGTTTTTGAGAGGAATTGAACAAATTCTAAACCAGTACATAGTATTTTCAAAACAAACAAAAAATTTCAGTAGAAAAATATGAAAATCATCGATGATTTTTGTCTAATTTTTGGGGGGCGTTTCGGTCCCTTGCACCATAATAAATCTTCAAAATACTGTCGATTCATTTGAAAATCATTTGTCATTTTACATATTGCAGTCGAGGAACATGATAAAAATAACAAATGCCACACCCCACTTTCCCATCCCCACCTACTTCACCATCGTTCCATGGTGTATCGATAGCTGTGAACAAGTTCATAGCGTTGATATAAAGAGGAGAAGGACGGGGAATAAAACCCAAAATCAGGCGAGAAAAATCAAATGAATAAAGTCAATAGGAGGAACCCGGAATACGAACAGAGAAAAAAGATAGAGGTATAGGTGAAGAGAAGTATTGATAATGTCAGAGATGAGAGGGAGACAAAATATGAAAATATGAATAATAAGAAAAGCGAAATCTTTTTCCACACGACTTCACATTTATTCAAAAAACAGAATTAGAGAGAGATAGAGAGAATGAAGAAGGGGAGATCGTGATGAAGGAGAAGCGAAAGACCTTTTGATTGAACCCTTTTTCTAGCTACCTGTTTCTTCGGGTCCTTACCATCCCTAAGGGTACCCTGACCCGAATCGAACCCGACTCGATTCCGACCGACGACTAACCACGCTTCAGGGATCCCAATCACTTTGGTTCAACTGAATTTTTGGGACTCTTAGGAGAGGAAGGAAACGTGGATAAGGAGGAGAAGAAACCTCTTACAATGTGACGAAGGAGTAGCTTTTGTTGTTGCTGTTTTTGTTTTTGTTGTTGGTGTCAGATAGAAATATTGCCGACGCGAATGGGACAAAGGCTCAAGACCCGAAAATATGGATCGTCTCTCTGTTCATTCTTATCCCTGTCCTTCTATTCGTCTCTCTGTCCGTTCCACTGTCCATTCCTTAGTCTCTCCCCTCGTCCCTCCATCTGTTCACTATCCCGGCCTGTCGTATCATCGGCTGTCCGTCCCTAACATGGTCATTGGGTTCGCATTGTTGAGTTCATTATAAATGAATCGATTTTTAACACGAATAAAAGGCAAAAACTACCTATGGGATAGAAAACGGCGACAAAATGGGGTCGAGATGAAAAGAGGGTGAGCAAGAAAGAGAGAGAAGGAGAAAGAGGGAGAGAAGCGGGAGGACAAGGGAAGAAACATACAAAAGACGCAACATTTTGATATTCGATTGAAAAGGGTTTGGCAGCTCAAGAATATCCTGTCCCATGGAACAAACTGCGACATGTGCAACAGTAGACAAGGAGGACAAGAGGCCAACAGAGCGAGAGGGCATCACTCAGACACTGAGTGAGTGCCAAGAAACGACAAAGAGAATGGAGTAAGTGAGGGAGAGGAAAAGGGAGCGGAAAATGAATGAACACGCGTTGACATTTAACCCTTTGTCACTTTCTTCGACAGTTCAATAATGTATCATTTGTTATTGTTGTTGTCCTGCATTGTTGCTTCTGATGGCGGTTAGGTTTTTTTGGTTGTTATTATTGTTGCTGCTGTTCCCTCATCGTCAACATCGCCACCATCGTCGCTTGGTTGGTTTTTTTCGACTGTCGTTAATGGAAAAATTGTTATCATTGAATGTCACATTAAATTCGTATTATTCGCTCGAATTATTCGAGTTTATCTTCGGTTCGCACCTCTTTCATTTGCCTCAGGCGGTTCTCTTCACTGAACCTTGTTCCAACCACATGCTTGCCCTTGGCCAGATGCAAACGAGAGATAACTTCAGAAGCCACCGACTTTTGGGTAGTTGGAAATGAAGTGGTAAAGAGGGATAAGGAGAGACCGAGAGAGATGGAGAGAGAGAGAATGGGGAAGAGAGATAGAAAGATCAAGAAGTAAGAATATTCAGTTCTTGTCAAATGTGAACTCTCGTGCTCCTAAGATTAAGGGACTTCTGGGACATTCGACAAAGTTATCCAATATCCTCCACTAATGGCGTTTTTCCATAATTTGATATTATGGGCTTACCATTCATTCATTCATATTTCACTTCTCCGATTCACTACATAGTGAGATCTAAAAATTTTTCATCATCGGTACCTCAGGATTCGGGGAATATCATCGTTTCTTATTTAATTTAGAATAAAATATTTCTCAAGTTCTCACAGTTCTTATAAATAATGGATCCTCCAGCGATAAGAAATGACAACGTTCCAGAGCCCTTACCACGTTCAGAAGCCCAAGACTTTCGTCGGTGACTAATCTTCATACTTCACGTGGACAAACTTGCGTTCTTAAATCTTCCCCCTGACACCTGGTACAAGGATAACCGAACCTATACTCAAGTCGCCGACGACGATCGCCGTCTGTGGCCTCTTCAGAAAGAGGAGGAGACCAAAGAAAAGTGAGGAGACCCAAGAGGAAGGTGATGGTAAGGGAGAAGGCAGAACAGGCTCTCGCTCACAAGTTGGTCGGAATGCTAATTGAGTCATCAAATTAAGTTGGAAATGATTGCAACACGAGCGCAAGAGACCGGCCTCCATCGTCGTTCGCATCGTCGTCGTCCAGCGTTGTCGTTGGAGACCCACCGCGAGGTTTTAAGACGATGCATCGTCAATTTCCAAGGAGTTTCCACCAACCGCGCCCCTTGACTAAGTCGACGTTGGCATCGTCATCGCCGGCGTCGTCGTTGTCGCTGTTGCCGTCACCTCCATCGCCACATGAGGCGAAGGTGTTTCGTGTTTGCAGACGTGTTGGACTACAATAACAACAACAAAGATAACAAAAAGAACGAGTGCAACATCTTCAGACAACAACAATAAATTGTCCAACAACATCAGCAGGCAACAACATCATAACTAATGCGAAGTCTAATAAATCTTGCCTCGGCGCATCGCAGAAGCTTCTTTTTTCATACTTCTTTCTGTCTCACCATATCTCTCTCTGTCGCCCCATCGCTCTTTCTGTCTCCCTTGACTTTAACCATTAAGATTTTTTGCCTTTTTTATTAGTTTTTGTTGTTCTTCAATTCTTTCTTGTTACTTCTGTTCCCCACTTCTTAGTCGCTATCATCTTCGTTTAGATTTCTCAGAATATTTTTAACGTTTGTGCCAATTTGCCAGACACTTATAACGACAACAAGAACAACAACAAAAGTGACAACAACAATGACAACAAGAGAAACAACAAAAATAACAACGATAACAAAATAATAATGACAACAACAAATTAACCTGTTTGCTGCCGCCGCCGTCAAGAGAATCGCAAATATCTTTATTGTGAAGTGTTTGTCGAGCATCGTGGCAGACGCCTGCGAATGAGGACGAAAGGTAGATGCGTTGTTGTTGTTGATATTGTTCTGGAGAACGATGTTGTTTTTATTGTGCGGTTGCCAGTTGAATTTTTGTTGTTATGAACGCTGTTGTTGTTTTCTTATTGTTATTATTGTTACTGTTTTACAGGCTGCTTTTATGGCAATTGTTGTTTGCATTCGTTTTGTATTTTTGTTATGCAAGATGTTTTTTATATAATTATTTGTCGTTTAATTGATCATTGGCTTTTATATTTTAAATTTTTCTTATTATTGTCATAATTGCTAAGGTATTATGGTATTTCCACAAAGTTTTTTATTCGAATTTTTTAATTTTTTATAAAATTTGTTCATTTATTCTCATTATCATTAATTATTTATCATTAATTTAAAAAAATATTTCATTTCTTATTTTAAAGCGTTCATAAATATTTGTTTTATTTGCATACATTTTTTTATATTTAAAACATTTGAAATTATCATACATTTTTTAACCTTTTTTTAATTTTTCATACAATTTGTAAATATTTCATATATTTCTCTTAAATTTAAATGTTCATACCTTTTTGTTGAATATATTTTAGGATTTTTTGTTACTTCTGTTAATTATAATATTGCTTTTTTATATATCATGAATATTATTTTGTTTGCAGCCGTCATTTTCGAAATACAGCAAATTCGATCACAGACCTTTTGTTCCCCCATCCACATTGAATTTTGTTCTGCCCACCAACGTTATCCAATGCAAAGCTAAGGCTTCCTTCATCTCCACTTCCCACTCTGTACTCGCTCTTACCGACTGCCAACGTCGGGTTGGGTTTTTAATTGTCTGTCTTTATCTGGAAGCCTCTGAACATTGAGGATGCCTGGAGCAGGCTTTCTGAAGATAAATTCGCCAGTGCAACGAAGGTAAAAGCGAAGGCAGGTGACAGCATGATGGAGGCGTGGAGCGGAAGGGGGATGTTGTAGAGGAGAAGAGACACCTTGGATCGCAGATACAGAGACGAACGGTCACCTACGCAGCGATGGATGGGGCGATTGGACGAGGACGATGAATGAACTGGATGGACGGTGGAAGGTGAACGAAGGGCGCTGGAGGAAGGAAGTTGAGGGGAAGAAGGTGAATGATGGAAGGTCTATGAACGAAGGTGCACGAAGGAAGGTGAACTATGGAAGGTCGACGTTGAGCGTTGGACCATTGAGAGGTTTACGTGAACGCCCACACCTAGATATGAATGATGAACATATTCGTGTGGAAGGATTTGTCGCCCCTGTGATGTTCTGATGAAGTGAATGGTATGGAGTTGATCATTGGTCCAGCCAATAGAATATTCCTTCCCTCGACTTCTGGACCTCGGGATAGAAAGTTTATTAGGGTTCTCTTGCAGGGCTTCTCCAATTGAAAGCCATACTATTCAATTTAAAATTACAACTTCTCGCTCACCCACACATATCTTCGATGGATGGCTTCTTCGCGTGCTGGTGGCTAACTGGTGTTCAATGGAGCGGATCGATCGTCAATGGTTTGCGACCCGAGCCACAAATTCAACAACTTTATTTCCCTGAGAACGTGGAGATGAGGATTGGACAGTGCTGACAGTTGGTGAGGTTTCAATCAACTGTGTCATGACAGCTGACAATTTTTCGATTGGGTCACGGTGGGTTGGGAGAGAGAAGAAATTCTAAAACCCGGAAATTGCCAAAAACTATCGATAAATCGAGTAAGAAGGATTGCCAGTCCATGGCTTGCCGCGGCGAGGTTTTGGAGGGCGTTGGATTCGGTTGGCTTCGATTGGGTTGTCTGCGGTTGGGTTGGCTTCGGTTTGGTTTGGTTCGGCTTCGGTGACACAAGTTGAGAGCCGACCCTCGATTGATTTATAAGTTTAGGCCGTTGAGGGTCGACAGGTGCAGGTGGAGGAGAAGGGGCGGGGCTGTGGTTTGGGTGCATCGCGTGCGAGTCGCAATTGAAAATTGAACTAGTTTTCGATCTATGGAAGGAACAAATAAAAAGGAAACTAAAGTGGACGAGTTTATTCGAATTGTTGTTGCTCTTGTTGGCTGCAGTTGCATTTGTTTTCTTTTAGAGTGGTTGTCATTTGTTGTTGTCATAGTTATTGCCGCAGTCTTTGTAGTTGTTGTTGTCACAGTCAACGTGTTTTTTTGTTGTTTTTTTTGTTATTGTGAGGTTTTCACGCATGGTTAACTCATTTTGCGTGTTCTTCTCAATTATTTTTATTATTTTGTTTTGTTGCCCAACCGAATTTTGTGGGCATTTTGTGGGATTTTATTGTTTTTGTTGCTTTTTGTTGTTCTTCATTGTTTTTTCCTTCTTTTTATTGTTTCCAATGTTGGTTTTATTTATTTATTTTCAATGTTTATTAACCATGCAGTTGTTGTTTTTGTTGGTTATCGGAGTGTTTCCTTGTTGACACTCGTTTTTGTTGTTGTTTGAGCGATTATTTTGTTATTGTTTCAGCGTTTATTTTAGATTTTTTGTCGTTGGTACGCTTTTATTTATATTTTTATTGTTTATATTTGTTTTTTTTTATATTTGGTGTTTTTTGTTATATTTATTTTTTATTCAGTTTATATATAAATATATATTTATTGATAAATTATTGAGTTTTGCGGCAACGCTGCATAAAAACTTGAAACTATATGACTGCGAAAGTGAGAGCGAGAGAGAAGAGTGAGTTAAAAGAACAAAGGGAGAGGAAGTTACTAATAAATAGTGATAGGTAAAGGGAGGGGAGTGAATTGAAAGAGAAGAAAAATCAGAGAAGAAAATGATCGAAAATAATTTCGGAATAAATTAGTTCGTGACAATTGCAACCACGCCTGAGGTTGACAAGTGCATTGAGAGAATAATAGTGTGGGAGGAGGAATATGTGTGTGAGAAGAGGATAGAAGATCATCGAGGAAGTGAAACAATGAGAATAAGAAGAAACATGTTGAAATTCGGAAATGAAAAGTATCTGTTTAAATTTGAAATTGTGATTTCAAGAATTTCTAGTTTTCAATATATTTATGTTTATATTTTTTTAAAACATAATTATTTTTTCTAAACAAATTTTAAATTTAATTTTGTAAAAATAAAAAGATTCAAAAATTAGTGGTACTTGTCATAAATTTTTTTTTTAAATAAAAATTAAATAAAAAAACAAATTTGGTTTCCCATTTTGTATTTTTTTTTTTGTTTCAAAATAATTATTATTTTTGGACTGAATTTTTTATGATTATTAAATTCATATTTTAATTTTTTTATTATTCCTGTGCCTACACTGCATAATAGGTTAAGCCCAAAAACATAGTTTCGAGATAATCGATGTTTTGTTGTAAAATCCATACTGTTCGGTTTTTGAACTGGTGTTTTTATGAAACATGTGTGTTGGTAAAATTCGAGTAAAGTTTATATTAAATGAAAATTTAACCAAAATAACTTAAGCTAATAGAGAAATGGCTATTACTTTTTTTTATAGTTGGCCGATTTGAACCCTGGTCACACGAAAAGTTGAGTCTTGAAGAAGACTATCAGAATAGATTTTCGCTTATGTCGACTTAAGCTACTGTTGTGTGTAGGCACAGATTGATATTTTCTAATATATTTTATTTTTAAGACATATTATTAATTAAAATAATAAAATGAGAAGGAAGGGAAAACGCAGTTCGGAAGCAAGGAAGCGGAGAAATTGTAGGAATAAATGTCTTAATAAAAGAGATCAAATGCATTTATGCAATGAGCTGGGCTACTAGAGTCACAAAAACACGAAGCTACTATAAGAGCTATAACGTTTACTACAGCAACAACGTTTACTGCAACAACAGTAATAACATGTACATGCAGCAACAATATTGCCTGCAACAATAAAGACATCCTGCACTATAACAAAAACAACAACAGAGGAGGATCTGATGCGTGGTCCAAGACATCAGTGCGTGCGTTCGTCCGTCGTTGGTTCATATCTCGAACGGATGCCGAGTTGTTGGTCGTAATTGCGAGCGTAGGCAGGAAATCGCTGCTTGCCATCAACGACGAGGACCACTAGAAGGGAGGAAGTGATGAATGACGGGAGAGAATGAAGGAGGCTGCGGGGAACTCTGAGAGGATGGAGAAGATGGTATAAGGACAGAGAATCATTGTACATGAGAACCAAAAGAAGGCAAATTATGAAGAAGACGTTGGTGAAGATGATGGAGGAGACGATGGTGAAGACCACAGAGAAAAAGACGAGGATTTAAACATCAAGAGGAGGAACTGGAGTAGGCTGATTGAAAGAAGAAGAACTTAAAAACTTGAAGGAAGGCGTTTCTCGAGGAGACGAAGACGCCGAAGGTTGGTTGCGTGCGACCTGCGTGCTGAGCGGCAATTGAGCTGCGCCTGCGCATGCGACGATGATAGCGATCGCCGTTGGAATGCGACAACACGTGCGTGCAAGTGAGATGGCATGCTAAGTGCTGAAATTAGCAAATAATTGCGATGTGTGGCGATGACAGGTTGTTGGAGCTAACAGAATAATTGCTCGAGGCGAGGAAGAATGAGAGCGGGAGAAGACAGAGAAGAAAGGAGAGAAAGAGGAAGAGGAAGAAGAGAGAGAAAGTGTGTGAGAGAACGATTATGTGGTAACAGAAAAAAAGTAGATTGATTATGAGTGAAGAAATTATAAAATGAAAAGTCATGTTGTCGATTATCAGATTAGTCCAATCATTGAGAATAACAATTTATTTCAATTAATATCGATTTTCAAAATGATTTTCTGCAAACAAGTCCGCAAGTCTGGAGTTGCCACCTTTCCCCAATCGATAATCACTATTTGAATTTATTTGTTGTTTCATTCTCCTATTTTCCTTCTGCTTCTTCAACGATTGCCAAACAGATTTCGGTTCGAATTTAATTTAATTAAAACGTACCATAAATCATTAACTTATCTCGCGATCTGGCCGACAGAGACCGCAGATCTTTTTTTGGGTCCCGTTGACAAAAACCGCGCGTCCATTAAATTGCGTTAATTAATAATTCTCAGCGATATTCGAAATTCCCACTCGCATTTTGAATATCTTTCGGATGACTAATTTTCGGTTAAAAGCCCAATATAACAACAATAACAACTATTACTACGACCACTCCATCATCGACAACAATAATAACAACGGCAAATCTCAACAACAACATCAATTGTTGCCTGGCCTCGCCTGCGGCTCTTTCGTGTCGAGCTCCTGCCGTGCGACGAGGGTTCGGCGAAACGCGTTCATCAACAACAAATTAAGTTGTTCGACGGAAGGATTTTCTTGTAGTCCTCATTGTTGTTGTCTTCATTGTTGTTGTCCTCATTGTTATTGTTTTTTAACCCCACCGACATCGTGTTCCACGGGTCGTTGCTAACGCCTTTGTCTCAGGACAAAATAAAAAGATCTCAAAAAAATATACTTCAAAAAAATCAACGTAAAAAATCAACTCAATAAAAAAGTAAATCCACTCCAAAGATATTGAGATCTGTTAAGCTGATAAATGTATCTTAAATCCTCTACCTACCGCTTTTTAGCTTGTCGGCGATGCTGTTTTTGTTGCTGTGACTGGATGACAAATGCAACAACGTCGCGCCAACAGCCACACCGACACCTTCATCGTATCGAAGCCAAAGGAACGCGGTCTCCTTAGCGCACTCTCATCTCGTAGATATTTTATCTGCAACGAGGGACAGATACCGTGTAGGCGTGAGAGAGACAGAGAGGAGAAGGAGTTGTAGTTTGTTGGTGAAACAAAGACAGAAGAATCTCAGCACTTATCGCATAAAATATCAGCTTCTCGCATATTCGATAAATGATTTATCGCAAGGAGTGAATGGAGAGACAGACAGTAGGAGGGATAGAGGGGAAAGCACAGGATAGACATAATACAAGACAGACATAAAGACAGGCAGACAGAAAGACTGACAGACCAACAGAGAGACAGATATAGGAATGTGACAAAAATACGGAGAAAAAGATTGACAGAAGGAAAGACAAGAAAAAAAGGAAATTTAGATCGCCTCGCATGCGACAAAACATAACCTTGTTTCCGCCAACTATCTCGATACATATCTGCGGATGCTAAAACGACACGTATCTACAATACCAATTTGGTGTTATTGTTATTGTCACCTCAATTTGTTGTTGTTCGATTTTACTGCTGTTCCATCTATCTTATCCATTATCAGATCTAAGATATACTGCGACAAGATTTTATTAGCAAAAGCGGAAAAAGGAAGTTCAGAAGATGGTGACGAGAGGAGAGGGGGAAAAAGAAGACCGGAATGGATTCGACCTTCAAAAAGCAAGACGAGAACTCATGGTTATTTTATTAATCGGTTGTTTTAATTGTTGTTTTAGTTAGTTAGTTAGTTAGTTTAACCGCAATGAACTCTCCCTAAACTAAGTTGGTTGAGTATATAAAATAAATGAAGAAATAATATTTGAAGAACTTTCGAAATAACCTGTTGGCAATTTTAAAGCTCACCAAAACGATGTTGATTCAGTTTTCGACTCGATGAAACCCCTTTTGATTATGGCCAAACTCCAGGTTATGGCCAAACTCCAGGTTCACTTTCACATTTGATGCCCGTATTTTTTGTTTATTGTTTTTTTATTGCAGTTTGCATTATTATTTCATTGTTTTCATTGGTTGGCTTGTGTTCAACTGCTTCAATTTATGTTTCAATTTTATGTTTTACTTTTTGCATAGACTCTCTCTTTCTCCTTTTCTCTTTCCTTGCCTTTCCCGTTCCTCTGGGAAACGTAATTAATTTTAATTTTTTTTTTAACTTTCACCGCACTTTCCTCCTTCTTCTTCTCATCCCTGTTCACCTTAAGCCCTTCCTTCTGCCGGCGTTCAACCGGAAGCCGCAGGATATGTCAAATAAATCATTTCATATTCTTCACTTGCACCTGTGGCTGGAAATTTTTGGCCCGCGGTTCCGGCCTCCAGTTGTTTTCATTATTGTTTTTGTTTTATTCCTGTCTTTTGTTGTTGCTTTTATTTCCTCACTTTTTGATTACGACTTCATTTCAAGAGCCTACTTGTTAATCCTTTTCACCGTCAAGGATAAACAATTTTTTAATTAAAGAACTCATAAAACTCGAAAACAAATTCAAAAACTTTGACATCAAACCGCAAAATGTCGACGGAATTCCTTTTGCGTGCAAAGGAGAGAAGGAGTGAGAGACGGAGAGGTATGGAGAGTATGGAAAACAGATTGCTGGTGGTGGGGAGGGGGTGAAAGTTTTCCCCATAGAGAGCTTCGGGGTGATTTATAGGAAAGAAAGAGAGAGACAGAAAAAAGTTCATATAATTCCCTTTTTGAATGGAAAGTTGTTGTAATTTTTGAGAAGTACATTTAAAATTCAAAAATAAATAATTAATTTTTATTTTCCTATAGTCCCTCTTTATTTTCTATTTTTCCAGCTCCATCTTCTCTTCAAAGTCTTTTTATTACCTAGGAAATATTTGTTTTAATAGAGAATATTAAAAGCCATTCTCTTTCATCTTGATCTACTTAAATAATATCATTAAAGGTAACCCTTAGTGTTCCAAATTCTGCACCATTTCACATTTCTTCCGATCCCCAACTCTTTATCGAATTCCATCCCTCAGCTTTTAACTATCCATGGATACTATTTCGTTGAAAATCCCATTCCTTTTCATTACCATCGTCTACCGGTTTCGCAGAGCAACCTCGACCTCATTCCATAAACTACATTTTCTCTCTCTACCCCTCTCTCTGTCTACCTCTCTTTATCTTCAAAGATCCCCTGATCCACCACCTGTAATGGGCCTGATGCCTCCAGGTTTCCGGCATCCAAAATTGTTTTCATTTATTTCATTTCTCTATTTACATATTTACTCAGACGGCATTTAACGAGTTTTCGTTCATTACTTTTAATTGCATTCGCACAAACATGGGATTTCTGAAATGAGAACTCTCCTCTTCTTCTTCTACATTGCCTACTCTTCGGAAATTTCGGTCCAATAAAAAGCCACCCCATCGTTATCGGGCCACTTGGATGCCGAGCAGAAGGAAGGATTAAAAACTTAAATGTACCATGCAGCGATTCCAAACAAGTGCGAGCCCAATGGAATCATTAAAATGTGGCAGAAGGGGTTCACGGAGATGTGGAGAGGGGGTTTTAAAGAGTATTAGTGGGTTTCTGGACTCCCGGGGGTGTCGGCTGCGTTGGGGCTGTAAGTCAAAAGTAACCCTTGACCTGGAATTTTCACATTTAATGCGGCTTCAAAATCGTTGCCTTGCACTTTGGTCCTTTGGGTCTTCACAACCCTCTGATGAGATCTGATTCTTCCCTCAGACCTCTGCTAAACAATTTCTCTTTACTCATTTCTCTCCTATCTATTTCTCTTCTCCTCACTTCTCTTCTCTTCATTTTCCTTTCCATCATTTCTCTTTTCATTTTCCTTTCCTTAATTTTTCTTCTCTCAGCATTTCTTTCTGCTCATTTCTAATGTTTTTTTTTTACTCCATTGGAGCCTATTAAAGTTTTGTGGCAACCCTCGGATGCTCTTTAATGTTGTTGTTGTACCTCGATTTATTGTTTTTGCTTTGGCTCATCTCGAAAATTTCACCCCCCGTTTAGTGGACATGGCTCCCCAAGGCCAGCTGCGACCCACGAGGGTTTGCTAAAGAGAACGAGAGGGGTGAAAGAGATCCTTGTTTGCCCTGATAATCTCTGGGATTTCCATGTGGACTCAACACTCAAAAAGCGGCTAATGAAAAGTGAGTGGAAAATGGGAAAATGGAAAATTTTCTAAGTATTTTAACACGATTCAAGATTAAAAACCATCCAAATGAAGTGAGTGAATGAGATGGTGGGAGAAAGTGGGTGGGAGAGGGATGAAGTGGAATGGTTTGATGTACCTTACGGAGCAAGGTTCTAATCGTTGTTGTTGCTTTTGTTTTTGTTTTTGTTTGTTAAATTGTTGCTTTAGTCGAAAGCTCAGTGACTAATGCTGAAATGCTCCGTAGCATCTTCTTCGATTTCTCTCTCCTGCTTTATCATACTAGATCTTCCTTTTATCCTTCTTCGTCATTTTTTCCTCTTCAACCACCTTCTTCCTTGTCGCTCCCTGATCGTCCTTCATCGCCTCCTAATTCATTCTTGCCTCCTCCTTTTCCGCTTTCCTCTTTTCCACCTTCTGCATCAATCGTATTCATGGTCAGGTGCGTCGTCCCCTGCAGTTGGACTTTTCCATGGGGACGGGGGTGCGGTTGGGGGGCGACGGTTGAAGTGCGAGGGTGCATATAAATTGCGTAATTTTCGAGGGGTGCGTCGCAGGACCTCGTCCGGGACCTGGTCCTGGTCGTGGTCGTCGTCGTCGTCGTCGATGTGGTCGTTGTCCTCGTTCTAGTTCTGGTCCTGGTCGTTAGGTGGCTTAAATTAGCACCTCGGGAGCCGACGAACGTGTCCAAGTGGGGGTTGTTGGTGTATATATTTTTATTGTTGTTGTTGAAATTCTTGTTGCTTTTTTTATCATTGTTTTTTTTTGTTATCTTTGTTAATATGATCCGTCGCCTCAGCCACACCTCCATGAGAATGACCTCCATTACGTTTACGAAAAATCACAAAAAGAATTTAGTTTGTTGTTATTTTTCTCCTTGTTGTTATTGTTATTTTTGTCCTTATTGTTGTTGTTATTGTTTTCTTTTTGTTTTTTTTTTTTTTGTCATAACATTCCATTTAATTTTCTCGAGTGCAAATGACAATGAGCTCGAGAGGGCAAGAGAAAGTGGGATGGGCAGCTGTTTAGTGTTGTACCTGAGGGAATTTGAGACTTTCCTGCTCCTTCTCAAAGTGGACATCGTGTAGTTTATATTGTTGTTGTTGTAAAATCTAATTTAAAGTCTTGCTTGTTTACTCGCCTAATGAAATTCTGGTACCGATGTTGCGTGGGGTGGAGCAAACGTTGCCACTTAAGTATATTTTTCGAAAAGTGCCGTCGAAAATTAAAAGTAAATTAATTAATTTTCGAAAAACAAACGAAGTCAGGAGGGTGCAAAAAATAAGTAAATTGAAGGAATCGTCGAAAAATGAAGGATTTTCTGTTCACCTTTTCACTCTTGTTGCTTTGGGCATTTTTGCTCTCTCTCCACTCCATTTCTGTTGATTGTATGTATTTAATCATTCTGCTCACAGAACTCCTTTGGATATTTCTCTCATTTTCTCCCCTATTTCTTCCTCTCACTCACTCCACTCTCTTCCTCTCACTCTCTCCACTCGCTTCCTCTTTGTTACTCCTTACAATCGCTTCAAATGAAACGTTAAAATTAAATACTTCATTCCAACTCCCAAACATTCTACATTGAATGAAAAGAGAAATCCCCAAAAAAAAGCAAAAATAGATTAATCGTGTCCTTTATTGGTTTTTAATTCGTTTTAATTTCTGCCTCGGGTTGAAACCGAGTGTCGTCGTCGTGAATTTCTTCATCCCTGTGAATCTTCCTTTCATTGCAACTTTTTAAGTTTTGTTGTCCACTTAACCGCACTTAAACCCATCCGCTGAGTCGATGGGCGTGGCCGAGGGGTGGGTGTGGGCGTCAGGTGGTCTCTGAAGCCTTTGTCGCCAAATGGAAAATCTAATTAATTCCAACTTGACCGGGGAAGCAAGGGTTTGATTCTTGGAACTCCTTCGTTTTACACGGTGTTTTGTTGATTTCAACTTAATGAAATGTTTGACGGGACTCTGTCTCTTTCTTAATGTCCTTCTCTCATTCTATGTAGCTCTTTCTCTCACTCTCTCCTCTTCCCACTCTTCAAAGAGGAATCTGAGTGCAGACAGTTTGCTGCGGAACCCTTCGGAGTGGGCGAGCGAATTAAATGGAGTAATAGAGAGATCTGGGAAGAGAAAAATAGGGAGAAGGAGTGGTCGGGAATTCTATTAAAAAAGACCCCTCTTGGTCAATTAAAAAATTCCTGACTGTCTCGAAAGGTTCTCATGGCATCCCCGTCATCTTCTCTATTGCCTCGATTTTCTCTCTAGATTGCTGCTACCTTGGACTTTGATTAGGAGCCAAAGTCCAAACCATGGATTTTTCTCTATTCGACTGTAGTTGCCTGGTTTTCAACCTAAATTTTTGTCCTTATCCTTCTGTAGGATTCTCTACTCGATCTTATCTTCATCAATTTAGTCTACGGCTCTATTAACTCATCATTGTGCTCATTCTACTCCTTATTCTCGTCCCATTCCCTTCGAATTTTTCGTTTCCTTCGACTTTTTGTTTTAACCCCTTCCTAGTTGTTGTTTCCTTCAAGCTTCTCAACTCCCCCACCTTCAACATCCGTCGTCCTTAATTTGAACCGCAAAAATTTCAGTCACCAGGACCAGTATCTCGTCATGTGCACTCAATTTTCCACCGCGACTCAAATAAATTGCTCACCGTTGTTGTTTGTGTTTCATTGTTGTTGTCATTTTTGTTTTTGCCATTTTTGTTCTTACCAAAAATTTTTGGTCTCATTCTGTTTTGTCGCTTTGTGGTTGTTCTTATTGTTTTTGTCGTTGTTCTTTTCGTTTAGCTGTTGTGGTTTTCGCTTCTACACTACATTCTAGATCCACGAAAGAGAGAGAGAGAGAGAGAAAGAAAGAGTTCTAAATACGAGTGGAATTTTAAAAGACGCTGCCGTCAATTTCGCTTTAGGGCGAAGCTTTATGATGCCTCCCGGGTGTGCCACACCCACCCTCTTTTGAAACCCACCTTCTCTTCTCCTCCTCCATCACCTAGCGACATGCGTGACGGAACACATATCCTGGCGAATGGGTTTGGGATCCTTGTGGTGTAAGAGTCTACAAAACCCATAATAACAACAAGGAGAAAAAACAACAATAATAAGAAGAACACAACAACAACGACATCATCAGTAAGACAAACACCAAGAACAACAATGAAGAAGTGGAAGCATAAAAATCTAGTTGATAAAATTTGTTGTCGTTTGTTTCAACGCTGAATTGTTGTAGTTGTTGCTATGTTTGGTTGTTGTTGTTCTTGTGAAAATTGTTGTTATTTTTTTGTCATTTGTCTCATATATGATGTTGTTGTGGTTTTTGTCGTTTTCTTTGTTGTTGTTAAAATTCCGTATAAAATTCGTTTAAAAGTGTTTCTAAACAAATTACGTGTTGTTTGTTTTCCAACATTTCTTCTTCCATCCAACCATCCTTCCTTCCGGCCTTCAGTCTTCGTGATGCGTGGATAAATGTAGAGAGATGGAACTTGGAAGGGGTGGAGAGGTGGAGGAAAAGAAGGTTGTTTTTCGAGTTACGGCGCTTTACTTTAACCCTTGCACACTGCAGTTGACATGTCTGCGATGGACTTCTACCTTTGGAGACTTCTGACGATGGATTGTGATGGAAGATGGGAGGAGGTGTGGTGAAACCGATTACTCGAATCAGTTCTTGAGTACTTCAATGGTGTTCTTTTCAATTATACTTCTTTTAATTAAAAAAAAGACAAATGGGTTTTTCTACAAATTATCTGCTATTTTGAAGAATATTTTATCAAAGAAAATAATAAATTCTCTAAAGGTTTCAAAAACAAATCTTAGTAAAATTTTCCCGACAACTGAAACCACTACTTTCTTGTCACGATTACTCAAATGACTATAAATTACTCCAAATATATAATTTCACCAAAATTTCAAAAAAAATCTTATAAGATTTTTGGTACAATAAAACGAAATATACGATTTTGACTATTGAAAAGTCAGTATTTGTTTAAAAAAAAAAAATCCAAAATGATGAGTTTTTGACATTTTATGTATATTTTCTGGAGCGACTACTTTACCGACACGATTAACCAAATGACGATACTAATTTTTTTACAAATTTTCTTTTTACCCAATTCCAAAAATGCGTTCACAATTTTTGAGTTTAATAAAAATGTATGCGATTTTACAAAAATTTCCAAAAATGTCCCTAAATTTTCAAAATGATTTAAATTTTATATATATTTTCCCCTCCGAGTAATCGGTTCTCCCTCATGAACCAAACCAGAAACCACTCTCTCGAACCAATTTACCTGACTTGTTGGCCTTCTTCCAACGTGTGTTCATTCATCACCAGAAATTGTTTTCACCGCCTTCACCTACAGACACCTCTCTCGACCTCGATCGAAATGGGGAAAATAACCGAATTTCCACGAGTGGGCGGCGTAGGGGGCGTGGCTGCGCGCACCATTCGCACATTTGTTTCGAAGACAGATTCAATTTGTCTCCTGCCGCCACGAGGAGGGCGTGCGTGCGTGCGTTCGGGCGTGTGTGTATGTGATGAGGGCGTATGTTTACCTGTGGAGTGGGTTGGAACATGATGGGGTCGAAAGTATGGGCATATGTGTGTGCGTGTGTGTAATAGTAATATGTGATTGTAACGGTAATTTTGTTTACTGTTATTATAAAATATAAATAAGCTCACAGGACCACGTCACAAAGCAATGAATTATTTTATTTTCTGATGTCATCTCGAAAACGTAAATTCAACCCAAATAGCAACAAAAATTCATAACAATAAAAACAACAATAACAAAATATGTATTGTCATCATTGTTGTTGTTTTTGGTGTGATGAACATATGTGTGAATGTGTAATTGTGAGTGTTGGTGGAAAGGAAATTGTATTTATTCTACGGGTTGTGTGAATAATGACGAGAGCAAGAGATAAACAGGGATATGATGTAGAGTTAAAGATACCGAAAGTGAGAGAAGGATTGGAAGAGGGAAAGAGAGCAGTTGAAATATATAATAGATAGTACGGGCTTGTGAGCAGTAGGCGAAATGACTTTTTAAAATTAGCTTTTTTAATAAATGCCTGATAATTTGCAAAATGATGTGAAATACAGGTTCTACAGGGGCCAACAGGAAAAAAACAGTATCAAGAAGGGATGAAAAGAGGGCTTTTGACAAAGGAGAGTCCTTGTAGTCTATAGAATCCGTCAACAAGATCTAGAAAGGCGGATCATGATATTCTATACACATCATACTTAAACAATAAAATTTTACTGAAATATAGATTTATTTGATTATTTACTTTACACGTAAATATTTGGATAATATAGGAAATATTAATATAAAACTAGAAAAAAAGCGTTAACTTCGGCCAGGCCGAAGTTTGTATACTCTACACCCTACATATAACGTTTATTTAAGGAAATAAAACGAAATAGAGATGTAGTATTATTTTATGAATTTATCTAATTCTTATAAATAATAATACATTTTATTATCAATAATAATTGATTGAGTTAATCCTTATAACTACGCCATCATGATAACAGTAACATACGTCATTGCAGTAATATCTACTTAATGTCGGTATGTTGTACCCAGAACTACTGCAAACACACCATTGTAATTCAAGCTATATTTGCTTTTCCATAAATCAATTTTCCTTTTTTGTTACGGCGATTAATATCAGAAGAATATAATCTATGAATAATGGCAAAGTTAGGAATTATATACTTTTTCTCTTTGAAGTGTCCATGTTTCAAATAAGCAAAGTAAATCAGTAAAGAGTAAAGTAAAGATTAATGAGTTCTATGTGATATCCTGCTTTAAGACTCTGTATGTTCTGGTAAAATATTTGAATACCAGAGGTTCTTTCCAAAATTAAATCGTAATGTATAATCAGTCGTTTTTCTGATCGCAACCTGTAAATTTTGATAAAAAGAAAATCAGTTTCTCCAAAGGGTTTGGGGAGACAATATAAAGTTCAGTTTCACTTGTTGCTCTACTATAAGCGACATATAGTGTCGTGCGACTATCCTGCTTTGATTATGAATAGCCACCTACACATAAGTAGTTCCTAGTAGTTCCTGACTTTTGTGAATTCGGATCCCCTCAGCAGGTACAATTGGAAATTGTGTTATTTCTATTGTGACATGTTCATTGCGTTTATATTGAATGGATCTCATCGGTTTGTCAATAGGTGTTCACGGTGCTTTAGTAGGATGGGGTCGTTTTATTCTGGCCCCTAACTATTGTGATATTTGGGAGGTGGGGGTGTCCGTTGACCGATTACGCCCAATATCATTGACAAACAGTGTATACATATAAAAGTTATAAATCCAAAATTTGAAGCTCTTACAGTTTTTTCAAAAAACTGATTTCTACAGACAGAAACAAGGACAGACAGACGGACATCGCTCAGGAGGTGACGCTGATCAATAATATATATACATTTCCATATCTACGACCCCTCCTTCAAGGTGTTACAAACGGAAGGACAAAATGAATATACCCTTACCCACAGGGTGTAGGGTATAAAAAAGTAAATATAAATAGAAAATGGTTTGAATTTGATTACATATTTGATTTTGTATAAAAGAGAAATAATAAAAATAAGTATAAGAAATTTCCATCTCTACCTCCATTGTCCCCAGTAATATCCATCATTTAACCCTAGGATGGGCAACACACTCTGAGGCGCTAACATAACCTACTGGGCCTGAAGAGGCCCATGAGTATAAATCGAGATATATACCTTTTATTGCGTGCTATTGTGTATATATGTGTGCTATTAATATCCTACGATATGTTATATATGATCTCTTATATATTGTATATATTTTTGGCTTATATTTGTGCACAGTTAGTCCTCCCGAAAAGGATAATATGAAAAGATGATAGAAAAAAATATATATTTTTTAAATTTTATTTATTTGATTTATTAATCTAAGTATGCATAAGTATGTGTAAGTAAATGAAATTAAACTATAAATTCGGACTACACTATAAATTCGAAGAACAATCATTTCATATAGCGTGTGTTCTAAGTCTGGCATGTAAAGACACCTGCTCCTGCAGTTAATGTAATCAGACACAGCGGCGTAAAAAACTAACAATGAAACTCAAAGACGTCAACGACGATTTCATAATCATCGAATTAAGCAATTTCGTCACAATTATCTTAAGATTTTTGAAATCAACCTCCAACCGTTTGGGATGAGGTCGAAGACTACAAAGAAGCTGTAAAAATTGGCCAGAAGTTGAGAGTGGTGAACGATACGGCAGAAAGAGGAGTGAAGATGGTCCAAGACTACAACGAGAGTCTCTGCCGGAAAGAAGCGAAGTTTCAAGATTTATTATTAGTCATCGCCAATTACAAAAAACAATTTTCAACAAGCGAGAAGAACCAAATGGTCTAACTTTTATATAACTTTTTGGTATATCTTTCATAGCACCAATAGCAGTATTTAATACATGAAATCCCATTTTAATGAGTTTTTTTTATGGGGACACCCAGAAGGGGGCCAGATAGAGGGTAGGTATGTATGGGTGAAATGTCGGAAGTTGGAAAAAATTTGGACCTGATTATACATTGGACTCCTCTACGAGTCATGCCGGGGGTTTTTTTCTAGATTTTTATTAATTTTAGAGTTTTTGTATGGAGACCCCCAGAAGGGGAGAAGATAGGGGGTAGATATGTATGGGTGAAATGTTGGGGGTAATAAAATAATAGGACCTCGTAATACAATTGAGCTCCGTAGGACTAACTCCTGGATAGTTAGAGTGAGTTTTTGTAATGTATGAAAAATTAGCATTTTGTATGGGGACCTCCAGAAGGGGGACAGATAGGGGGTCTGTATGTATGGGTGAAATATTGGGAGTTGAAAAATAATAGGACCTGGTAATACATTTGACCCCTCTACGAGTCTTCCCGGAGAAGCTATGAACGATTTATGTGAAAAGTTTCCAAAATTGGACCACTTTGGGGCCGATGCGCTACGTTTTACCCCCATCGGATCGGGAAAAAAATATGGCTCAATCATATTTATACCGAACCTAACCAAATTTGAAAGTGCAAGCTATCAATATCTTAATAAAGCGCACTAAAATCAGGCTAAAGACACATATATGTGGACTGGGCCTACTCAGGCCCAGTAGGTAACTTTCGATGTTGACACAGTAAACAAAAAATTTTCTTCTACCAACTAAACCCGATTGACTCGATTTTTTTTTTCTGTACTCAGGAAGCATAGCGGCAAGAAGTCATGGAATATCAGATCGATTAATAAAGAAACAAAAAAAATATTCATGCTCAAACTCAAAATGGGCCTCATCAGGCCCAGTTGCCCATCCTATCACAGATCTCGCCTAGAAACCTCAGTCTTAGAAAGTTCTTCCTTCAAACTCACACTAACTTCTTCACCACCCAAAACCCCACCCTTAGACAGTTGTCCTTGTTTTATTCTGCTCAATTGAGTTTTCCGATCTCACCTCCAACCTAACTCACACTGATCCCCCCTCTGATATCCTTGTGCAACTGTATTTGGGGAATTAAAATGTCAATTTCACTCAAATAATCACTCGCAGGACATGGGGACACCGAACGCAGGACGACTTAAGGATGCTTTCTGTGTCCAGCATTGGACGGGCTTCGTTTTTGTGACGGGGTCGGTTGGAGTGGAGGGAAAAGTTTTAATCAAATTAACCAAGTCCGAAAACCAAAACCAACAACTGGAGGAAAACAAGGGGATAACAATAAAAAAAACACTAACAATATTGACAACAACACCAAAATAGCAAAAACAATCAGATTGACAACGCCACATCCAGCAACAACAATATCTGCTGGAGAAACAAACACGAAGACGAAATTCTAAAGAACTTAGTCCTTCTCCGGCCAGTCTTTCTTTTCGTCCTGCGGGTCAAGCGTAGCCAACTTGAGAGGTTTCCCCTCAAAGGTAGACAACGGAATGAGGGAAAGAGAGAGAGGGAGAAAGAGGAAGATAGAAGACAAAACGACATTGTGCGGTGAGTGAAAACTTGGCGTAAGTTCAAAGTGAATGAACGAAGAAGTTGTCAACTTGAGGCACGCTGGGAGTTCAGATCAACTTCATCGTTTTTTCAACTACAACAACTAATTCTTCTTCTTCTTTGTTTTTCCCCGTTTTCTTCGTTGTTTCCTTCTTCATCTGCGTCAATTGTTTACTGTTGTAATTCCAAGTAATCCCCTCAAACGCACACAATTAATACAAATTTATTTCGTGATCCAAATTGAATTCGACCAAAATAAAGCCAATAAAACCACTTTGTGACAACTTCTATAGCCACCGCTACCACTCCACGCTCTCTCTTTCCCTCTATACTCTTTCTCTTTCTTGGCTTCCTTTGATTCTGTCCTTCGACGAAACTTTTTTAATTACCTATAAGCAGCATGTCCAACCGAATCGAGCCTTTGACAGATCTATGGCAAGAAGAATGAGGGAATTGGCTCCCTTCACCCTTTTATCGCTGGCCTCTGGCAACCATGGTGTTGACAAGATTATCGCTGTCTTTGTCAGTTGAAGCTTCTGCTGAGTCTTTTCCTGATGATGATGTTCATGTTATTTTTATTATTGTTGTTTTGGCTTCTGTTGTGCTTCTGGTGCTGCTACTTTTTTCTATCCCATTGTTGTTGTTATTGTGACCAACCCCCAAAATTTCATCGCCCACCCACCCATGGTGCGGATTTATTTTTGGCCTCAAACAAAGAGAACATAAAATTCTCTCAAAATAGCTGTCTAATCCTTTTGATGACACATCAAAATCTCATCTCGGTGTTTCTGTGGGTGGTTGGGTGTGTGTAGAGAATATCGCGTGTTTCTCTCGATGTTGGGTTCACCCTGCGTGTGTGTAATGTAGCCTCTCGAAGCTAAGCTTTAAATTCACTTTAATTACAGATGTTCCTTCGAAATCCTTTGCCCCAAGCCAAGGAACACATTCGTGACAGCGGGTGAAAAATAGAAATATAGAGGGTGTGGGCTTGTGTGTGTGCGGGTGGTGGTTGGTTGGTAGTCGTCGTTTGTCGTTGGCAACTCTGCAGTTGACAAGATAATTCCAATTATTAGGCTGAAATCGCGACTGACTGCAATTGAGTGGTATCAACCGGATCAGGTTGGGATTTAAAAAAGTGGTGCAGAAACTCTGAGTCCAACAGACGGGGGTGTCGTTGGAAATTTATGAATTTCATTTGATTTTTCTTGCGAATAAAACCCGGGAAGATTTTATTATTCGTATTTCTTTGGAGAAAATTCAATATCAATTAAAATTCGTTCCCACAATTCATTTATTTGTTTCGGAAATTTTCCCCAAATGGGATTACTTTTCGGACACTTCTTCCATCTCTATGTTATTGTTTTTGTAGTTGTTGTTGTCATTGTGGTTGTTGTGGTCTATTTCCCATGTATGAGTTTTCTCTTAAAAACTTCTTGCGTTTGAAATTCCCAGAAGTTATGGGTGAAAAGGAATATCATGCAAAGTTTTCCTCCAATCTCCAGGCCCTTCTTTTTCATCATCATAATGTTCTTCTTCTCATCATCAACTTCATCATCACAATCTTCTCGTTCCACATCATCTTCTTCATCATCATCATCAACATCATCGTCTTCTTCATGATCATTTCCCCCTCAGTTGCTCTTCTCGTTATTTGGTCTTCAATTTCAAACTTTTCCTCTTATCCATCGGGGAAAATTCATCTCTCCTATGGCAATAGTTTTGGGAAGATTCACCGAATGAGTTGTTAGAAGAGGAAGAATTTTTCGATTCTCTCGATCTTCTCAAAGTTCCTCAACTTCATCAACTTTATGACCTTTCATCCTCCCTCTCAAGCTTTTCGAATTTTCACCTAAGTCAGTCAGTTGGATCCCTTTCGTGTTTCTGTTCGTTTTCCTTCATGCTCAGTTCTCGATGAATTATTTTGAGCTCGCTTACTCTCTCTTTCTTTCTCTCTCTTTCTATTTCTTCCTTCCTCACTCCTCTCTGTTTACCATGATCCTCACTCCTCTTTGTTCCCCATCCAATAACTCGAAGTCTTCAACAGCAACTGAATTTGCATCGACTTCACCTTCTTCCACCTGCTTGAATCCACCTCCAACATTTCCTGAAAACCCTTCAAAACTAGACAACGTCTTCACTTCAACCACAACTTACGTCGTCCCTTCCGAGCTCAAGCCAGACAAGATGCGAATTCTCATGTTCTCCCCCAGATTCTCATCCAGGCTTCCCAACATTTGGTTGGCCGCAAATGAACATCGTTATATGGAAAATACTTAGATCTGGTGAGGAGAAAATGTAGAGGATGAAGGGAGAAAATAAGGTGAATGGCTGAGGAAGAACGTAGAAGAACTGAGGGAGAAGAAGAAGAAGAGGAGAGATAGAGCTACCGGACAACGTCTCCCACATCGCTTCGACCGCAATGAGTTGTCAAGAATAGTAGTTGGAGAAGAAGGACCAACGGAAAAAAGAATGAAAACCAACACAACAAAATAACAAAAATGGCAAACTCCACAACAAAAACAATGACAAACCTACAAGAACAATGACAACACCAACAACAATGCCAACCATAAAACAAAAACAACAACAATCAGAATATGTCCATCCATCCAACTATCTGTAGGTTGGAAAGAAAACGGCAAGCAATTAAGCCACGTTCTTTTTCTGTCAATACAAATGTCCATTTGAGCAAAAACAAGCGCAAACAAATCGTACAACAACAATGGACAGGATAGACAACAACCACACAACATGACTAATATAACAACAACATTACTACTACAACAACATTGACGAGATGCCACTCCCTGGGAGGGAGGTTGCAAAAGCTGTCCTAAGTTGCACGAAAACAATGAAAACATTTTGGAATTTTTTGAATTTTTGCATAAAATCCAACAATAATAACATGTACAACAAAAACATCTAATACATCAATAACAACAACAACGAGTACCGCAGTAAATAACTTCAACAAGAATTACTACAAAAACTACAACAAACTAAAACTGCAATAACTACAACAACATTACATATGCAATGAGCAAAAGGTTAAATTCTGATGGTCAACAACACACTATGAGCAATAAGACTACGACTAAAAACAATGAAGACCAAACACAAAAACAATGGTAGTAGTGAAAACAACAAACAGTAATGACAACAACTGAGACAACAGCTAAAACAACAACATCAACAGTGACAGCAGGAACAACCTCCACAACAGAAGTAACAATAATAACAACAACATCGTTAACATCGTCAGCACCATCGACAGCAACTGCCATAAAGTTTCTTGAGTGACCAACAAGTTAGCAAGAGGACAGTTGAGTGACTTCGAGGATGGACGATGGGAGTCGCCTGAGGATTCTTCTCCATCGAGCAAACAGTCAAGTCATCGGCATCATCATCATTGACAGCAACATCATTGAGAATACCATCATTGGCAACATCATAAACATTCGCAACAACATTATCGACAGTCTTCATTTTCAAAACCATCTTCGTCGTCATGATCGATAGGATCACTTTTATAGGCCTAATTAATGTCTTTGTCAATTTCTTCAACATCACCATGATAATCTTCTGCATAGTTTACTTCATTATCACATTCATTATCTTCTTCAATAACATCTCCATTATAATGTCTTCCTCATCATCGCCATTGTCAGCCACCGTGTTGAAGACGTCTCCACCCAGTCGTCAACCAAACGAGGTGACGACAGCTCAAAGGCTGCAACTGTCTCTCATCCTCTCTTTTCCTTCCTCAATATCTCCTCACAACTCATCCTGCTTCTCTGAGTTTATGGAACCCGAAAGATGGAGTAATAAAAACCTTCTGCTAATTGAATTGCATCAACATTTTCCTAATACTTTGGAGTTGGCAGAAATCCGAAGTCGGTTGAAATCCACTGGACAGTGATGGTGGACTTTGTCGTTTACTTCTTTATGGTAAACCACGACATCGACGACTACAATATGGACACGGACATTGAATCTGTCTAGCATGTCGTGGTTGAAAGACTTCTTCAAAACAAAGTAGTATTTTTATGCCTGTGAGTTGAGTTGTCGAAGCCGCTCCCACTTGTTATTCCTGATGGAAATTATGTTCTTGCAGTTGTAAATGTTGTGTTTGTAGTAGTTGTTATTGTTTTTTGTTTGCTAATTATGCAGTTATTTAGAGGTTTCTTCACAAATTTTGATGTTCTCAATCTGCCCAAGAGTCTCCTGCCAACCGTAAACAATTGATTATCATCGAGCTCATTACGATATCTTCAAGAGCTTCATAATCAATATATACAAAATTGACTACAACATAATACAAAAATATTTTTGTGTTTTCATCATCATATTCAATTTTATCACTTAAATTAAAGTCGTTCTAATGACTACCGCATTAAATCTCTTCCGAAGTCATCATCCCTCTCTTATAATAACTCTCTTCGTCATCATTATGATCATCGCAGCATCATGAACTCTTCATCAAACTCATCTTCCTCTCGAAACGACATCATCATCCTCTCCGATGAAAGACAGTGAATGAGGCAGCGACATGCATCACCCTGGCAACAACTATAACCACTGCAACTTCCACAACAACATGACTTAGTGCAACAACGACAATAACAACAACAGCAAAAATGACAACCAACAACCACAGCAACAACAACGAATGGCTTTCAACGCACTCATGTTTTATGGATTATTGGCTTTTGTAATTCCCTGTGGTCTTGGCCTGGCCCCAACTCTATGGCCAGAAGGGTGAATGAGTGAGTGGATGGTCGGATAGCTGGATGGACGACCGGAAAGATGGTTGACTGGCTGACTTTAGGCATGAGTTAAGCGACAGGACCTCGATGAAAAAGAGGAGGCGAAGTGACTTTTTGACTTTTGCTTCCCACTCGACGAGATTTTTCTTTCCTTCCACCGACTTCAACTCGTTGTAGAACTTCCATTTCCACCATGAAAATAATGAAAGGGGTCAAACCAATAGATGAATTTTACTCCAACTAAATTTATGCTTATGCTCCGCAAATAGTTTTAAGGAAGCTTTTAACTAAGTTCGCATTCCCATTTCATAGATGCGAAGCAGTTGAAGTGGATTTCCTTGTTTGAAAACCTCTTCTTTCTTCAGCTGCCGCTGATTCTGACCACTGGCCACAATAGCCAGAGACAGGTCGGAGTCTTCTTTGACCTTTGTCTGGAAGTCAGTTGTTTCTGTTTCCATCATCGATCCCACTGTCTTCGCTAAACCCACTGTTTTCGCTCTTTCACCACTGTCTTCACTCGTTTTCGCTCAGCGCAGAGTCTTGATTAAGCCTGTTGTTTCCTCAGTCTGCTTCTACACCATTTTCAAGCAGACTTGAGAAAATCGTAAACAGACCTCAGAAAATCGTAAAGTGACTTGAGAAAATCGTAAAGTGACCTGAGAAAATCGTAAAGTGACTTGAGAAAATCGTAAAGTGACTTGAGAAAATCGTAAAATGACCTGAGAAAATCGTAAACAGACCTGAGAAAATCGGAAACAGAACTCAGAAAATCGGAAACAGAACTCAGAAAATCGTAAACAGACCTGAGAAAATCGTAAACAGAACTCAGAAAAAAGACTTAAGAAACGAACTCGGTAGAATAATGAAATTTTTTCTGGTTTTCTGATAAATAATAATATATTTAAATATTCAATATTTAATAATAAATTGTAAATAATACATATATTCTATAATCCTACTCGCATATCTTGTAGGGCCAGCGCATCTAAATGGAAATTGGAGCTGTGTTGAATTGCACGTGAACAGTCGGCCACTTTTATTGTCTCCTTAGCCTACTCTGAATGATCCAAAGAATGATGACAAAGAAGATCATTCAGAGCAGATATATGTAATACATGGTTTTGCAGTGTTTTGGAGAGTTTCCTGCAGCAAGGAAACAATTTCGAAGATGTCGTACAGCGATTGTAAAGTGACAATGCTCCATGTCACACATCTTTGGAAGCTGGTGTTGCCCGTTACACGCAAGACAAAACCAAATTTCTTCGTTTGGGTCCATATTCACCAATGCTGAACCCCATTGAAACAATATGGTCCAAGGTAAAGACTTACGTGACAAACATGATGCGAGTCCCTGAAGTTGAAGGACTTGGTGTTTGTGAACAGAGACTACAATTTTTGTAACGTCTTATTGATGAGGCTAAGGAGACAATAACAGTGGCCGACTATTCACGTGCAATTCAACACAGCTCCAATTTCCATGGAGATGCGCTGGCCCTACAAGATATGCGAGTAGGATTATAGAATATATGTATTATTTACAATTTATTATTAAATATTGAATATTTAAATATATTATTATTTATCAGAAAACCAGAAAAAATTTCATTATTCTACCGAGTTCGTTTCTTAAGTCTTTTTTCTGAGTTCTGTTTACGATTTTCTCAGGTCTGTTTACGATTTTCTGAGTTCTTTTTACGATTTTCTGAGTTCTGTTTCCGATTTTCTCAGGTCTGTTTACGATTTTCTGAGTTCTGTTTCCGATTTTCTCAGGTCTGTTTACGATTTTCTCAGGTCATTTTACGATTTTCTCAAGTCACTTTACGATTTTCTCAAGTCACTTTACGATTTTCTCAAGTCACTTTACGATTTTCTCAGGTCACTTTACGATTTTCTCAAGTCACTTTACGATTTTCTGAGGTCTGTTTACGATTTTCTCAAGTCTGCTTGAAAATGGTGTAGTATCGGCCCACAGTGAGCTGTCCTGACTCCACCCACTGTCATCAGTCCTTTGTGGTCCACTCCTCCTTCCTCGTCCCGGAAGGCTTCGAACGAAGTCCCCGCACATGCCAGAAATTTCTTCTCCTCCAATGCCTCCTTCGCCTCATGATGGCCAGTTGATTGCTCTGCATGCTTTGGTCAGTTGCTATTCATTTCCTTCCTCGTTTTTTTATTCCTCCATGTTTAACTATCTCTTTCTTCCTCTCCTTCTATCTCTCTATCTATCATTCTCTCTAACTCTTCTCAATGTTCAAACTTCTCTCAATTCATCCCACTTTTCTCTCAAACCTTCCGCCCTCATTCCTTTCGATAGATCGACTGGAGCTGAATGAATCCTCTTGAGGATTCAAAGAGCGAGAGATAGTTAGTGATTGAGTGGGAGAGAGACAGTGTGAGGATGAGAGAAGTTCGAAGAAGTATGCAAATTGCGTGTTGACCATATTTTGTTGTCTCTCCTCTCCTCCTTTCGGCCAATCGGTTGCCGCCTGAGTGAATTGAGAAAAAAATTGCTAACTTTTCGTGTTCTACTCGTCCTCTGGACGATTCCTGGTCAGACGGTTGTTGGCAATTTTTCAGCGCAACTTGATTTACAACAACAATTATAATCACAATAACAACAATCACAATAACAAGAATCAGAAGAACAACAATTACAATCACAATAACAACAATCACACGATCAACAACCACTCATCGTTGGGATTCGAGTTGGTTTCGATCCCACGATGGACTTCGTCAATATGTCGATTTGCTGCTTGGTTGGTTGGTGGTTGGGCCAACTTCTCCACCGTCCCTCCACCCCCATTTCCGATTGCAGCCATCGTGATTTCCTACAACGAGGGAGGCGTGCGTCTGTGTATGTGTGCGTGTGGTCAACAATGTTTCCTTGTATCAATAATTGACTTCCGGATATTTTGGCCCCACACATCGTGAACCTCGTGAATGCGGCGTAAACTTTCTTCCATGACACAGGAACGAGCAACGAGTTTCGAGCTTTGGGGATTTGAGCAAAGTGGATTCCGGATCCTTTTATTTCTCTCTCACACACTCTGTATACCTTTTATTCTTTCTCTCTCCTTCTATCTCTCCGAGTGATTCTGTGACTTGTTCTTTGTCTGTGTCACTAAAAGCATTGGCATCACCAAAGGACTTCTTTCTACGTATGCTAATCCTTCCCATTGCAGCGCCTCCCATAAGGATGCCACCAGTCAATTTGTGCTCCTTCGTCCTTGTTCGATGGCCCCCTGGTCCATGTTCGATGGTCCGCTTGTCCTTGCTCACGATGGTCTTCGCTCGTTGATCTTTGGTCCTTGGTTCATTCGTAAATTTGAATAATAATTTTTGTTTAACTGTTTATTTGCCCCGGTCAGCCGTCGTCGACCCTTCGGACAAGTTCGGGCTTCCTCTATCTTTCTCCCTTGTCATCTCTATCTCTGTCTCTCCTATTGTGGTTCCTGTCTCGCTCCTTCTCGTTTTGTTTCTCTGTATGTTCGTCAATATGGCGAATGCTGTCGGCAACATGATGTGACTTTAGGCACTTGTGCTTGCTGTATCCGAATTGCCATCTACCCCTCTTATTTGCTCATCTTTCCTCGCTCTTCTCTCCTTTTCGTCTCCCCCTTCTTTCTCTTCACTCTACAGGTCATCCGTCCGCTGCATAGAATCATCCTCGTCAGTCCATTGATTGGGTCCCCCGAGGTTCGTCTCGGGCGCATTTGTCTCGAGCGAAAGGACAATAACAACAACAGTCTCTCTTACTCCCTCCCTCACTTTCTCCCCTTTTCGCGCTCTCTCTTTCTTCCTTTATATTTCTGTTTTTGTCCATCTCTATTGGTCTGTCTCTCGGACTATTGGTCTGTTTGTTTGTTTTGGTGTTTTGCTTCATCTTGTTAACAATTAACATTAGTGATGTTTGTCCCGTTGCTTAATTGAAGGGCGACCGAATTCCGCACTCCGCCCTACTACGGAATTGGAATCCTCCCATCTTTGAGCCTTGATCTGCTCGATCTTTCGACCGTTCTGATGGTTTCTCTTCGCCTCATCATTCCCTTATCGCATCCATCCATCCTTCATTCCTTCCCACTTCCAACTGAATTCGTCTCTCGCTTGGATTCGAATTGATTTATCGTCCGATGGATTTCGATTGCAAAGTCCTTTGTATCTCCATGCCCTGCATGGCCCCAATCATCTTACTGCTCTCTCCTCCACCTGTCTCTTCCTGTCCTGCCCCTCCATCTGTCCAACCGGAAGTTGTTCGAGCGTAGGTGCGGACAAATTGCTGACCAAGAGACAACTCGTCTGTTTACTCTTCACTCTGGCCAGTCGGGCTCTTGATGAAGTCACGTTGTTGTTTTTGTTTATATTATTTTCGTTTATTTTTTGGCATCGATAATTTCCTTAAAAGCTTTCGTCTCCCTCCTCTTCCCGTCTCTCCTTTCGTCACCCTTTTGATTTCCTCCGTCTCCTTCTTTTCGAATTCCCAACATTTTCTTCGCACTGCAATCAGAGTTTTGGTTATTGTTATTGTTTCCGATGACCAATCAGTGAATAAGCGATGGTGATGGTAGGGAAGAACAACAGTAATAACAACAATAACAACATGAATAGTATCGTGTTGGGTGAAGGAGAAGACGAAGAAGAAAAAGCTTCTTGGCCGGAAGTCAATGTCAATATTAGGAAACCAAAACTTAATTGCAATAACATGTTGGTTGTTCCTTCTTCTTCTTTCTTCTCTCATTTACTTGATCTGCCCTCTCCTGGCTTCCATATGTTTCTCTCCTTCCTTTTGGACTCATCTGGTTGATGGGTTCATTTGGCCCTTGCGATTGTTTGTATGGCCCTGTTTCTCTTTCTCCCTTGCCAGCTGCCCCTCAAAATCGACACACACACACTCTGGACAAACATTCGAGTTCCATTCGGACTTCAATGGTGTTAAAATTCAATCATCGAAATTCAACCAATCGAATTCTCCATAAATTCGCATGAATGTCTTCGACTATGGAGATGTCCATTTCTCAGTCCTTGAGTCAACTATAAGTCCTTATCTCTCTCTCTCACTCCCACCCACTCTCTTTCACTCTCTCTTCAACACATCCCTCCTTGAAACAAATATTGATTGGACTTTTCCTTAATTGCGAATTTACATGGTTTTTACTCTGAGAGGCAGCAAAACTTTCAACATTTTGTAGAAGAAAACTTTCTGCTCGAACTACGAATGCACTTAACAAGTTTTCTGCATTGAAAACTGACATCTGGCAACGCAGACTAGTTCGTTGACTGGATGACTGGGTGATTGGAATGACTGAGCGTTGTTGATATTTGATTTAATGCAAATTTCTCCAAAGTTTTGAGCAACAAAATCTCAAAAATCACTTAAGTGTTGTTCAAATTAGGTGCTCGAGCGCAAGTTTGTGGTTGACTTTCATCCAGCCATGCCCTCAACCTCCTTTCAACCCTCAACCTCTTTCCCCTCATCCATGAACGAAGAAGTCGTTGGCAGACTCCGATGCTTCGAAGATGTAGGAGTAAATATTGACTTAAGCTCCCTTGAATGAACCGAAGGGAAGAAAACGAGTCGACCGAAAGCCTCTCAGGATGTAGAGATGTGTTTGTCCAGGATGTTCTTGATTTTGATCATGGTTAAATCTCAAATGTTTGTCCACTTCATGCCACATACAAACATGCCCAGCCATCGTCTTATGGGAGAAGTAAATCAAAAAAACAAACCTCAGAATATGATTTGAAGACAAAAGTAAACTTTAAAATATTTTCCTCAATTTTATTCAAATTATCCTTCAATATATTCAATTTTCCTCTATTCTAAAATTACTTAAAATTTCGTTTTCTAACTCTTTTTCTTTATTATTTTCCATTTCTTTCATTTTTTAATTTTCAGTACTCGTGTTGAGTACATTTTGCATAATTTCCATTCAAACAAAATTGGTCGCAGACTCTATTAGTGATCCCATTTTCACAAGATTTTCTTTATTCATACCTCATTTCCATTCACTTTTCCCCACCTTCATTGTTCACTTTCTTCTTACACCCTTTCATTGTTTTCTTTAGTCCACGGTTTTCTTCCTTTCACTTTTTTCTTCTTATACAATTAGCTATGTCGATTTCCCTCTACCTTCATTTCATCCTTCCATGGTAATTATTAAATAAATCAATTAGTAGTAATCGCATTACATTGAATTCTCTATAACTTACCATCGTTTCTCTTCTTACTCATTGTATTTTCTTCACTATTTTTTCACTTATATCACTCCCTCTGTCTTTTAAAGAGCTCCTAATTATTTTACAAACTTTGGTCTACCTTTCTCTGTCTATTTCTATCTTTGAATAATGAATCCTAAGCCCTACTTTTTTTAATTCGTAGTTACAATTTTTACTTTGTTGAATCTTTTTCTTTTTTGTGTACCTTTTTTCCCTTCTTTGGAAATTATTTTTTTCTATCTCTAGAAATTTTTACTTTTCCTATACTTGTTACTCTATTTCTATACTTGTTTCACCTCGTTATCGTATTTCACTGCTGATTTTTTCCATAAACCAACACCTTTTTTGTCACCCTACACATTTTTTTCTCACTCACCTTCACCCTTTTCTCTCCTTCAGACGTTTTTTTTCTCTCTCTCCCTCTCACCTATGTCTTTTTTTCTCCCTCACCCTACACTCTTTGATATCTCTAATTTCTCCTCTCCTTCACTTTTTCCTCATCACATCTAATTACATTAAAAAGTTACTCCTTTGACACATCAGTCGCCTATGGAGCGACTAAAGGCGCCACTTTTACCTGATGCTCCACGCATCCGCCGTCGAGTCAGAGGTGTGCAAACAAAGCGTCGGAGGCCACCAACCGGAGCTCTTGGAGTTCCACGTCATTCTCATCTTGGAGGTTCCTGTGTGTGTGGCTGATTGTGGGTATGTGTGTGAATATGTGTGCGTGTGTGTTGCTTTTGTGTCTTAAGTTGCCATTTAAGTGGATGTCAGCGGAAAGCTATTAAACTTCATTACATGAGACAGGCGCCTGGAGAGGTAATGGAGGGTTTGACACATTTTTGCTCTCATTTTTTTTTGTTCATTTTGCTCACTTCAAGTTGTTCTTAGTACTATTCAAGAGTTGTTGAAGTGCTGCCATTGGGTAAGATCTCTTTAATATTGCATAATGTTAGTTGGTTGGGGTTATTTAGTTAGTTATTTCTGATGGATCAAAAAATGGTTTTTGATTTTTGCAATTTATTCTGGATAAACGTAAAATTATAGCAATATTGAGACTTAAACATAACACGAGTTGATCTGAGTTGTTCGCACGTTGAAAACATGACAAAAACAAAAAATAAATGCATTTTGCTGAATAAATAAAATAGTTGCATGGCATAGTTGCAAAAAATAGTACTAAAACAAAAGGTAGTTTTATAAATAAGAGTATCGAACATCCGGCCCCTCTTGAAGACCCCGCTTTCAAACGTCCAAAAATAAAGGACAGAGTTTAACAATAGGGCGCTTGAATGATCCTTTTGCAGTGTACACGGTCACAACTCGAACAAGTCCGTCGGCTCCTGGATGTAGTTCAGAAATTCTTCCTATTGACCATTGTGATGCCGGGAGATTGTTGTCTTTGATTATGACTATGTCGTCAATCTTGAGGTTTTTTAGCTTCTGGATTGGTCATTGTTGCAATTGAGTAATATATTCTGTTGACCATTTTTTCCAGAACTGTTGAACCAATCGCTGAAGGTATCTCCATCGGTTGAGTGAATTCTCCTTCAGGTTAAGTAGATTTTTGTCAGGTATGGATGCTGTTGATCGTAGAATTAAAAAGTGAGCAGGTGTTAGAGGGTCAACATCACCCTCGAATTTGGTACATAATGGTCGTGAGTTAAGACAGCATTCAATCTGACATAATATTGTGTGAAGTTCTTCATATGTGACAGATGCATCAGCTAAAACTCGTTTTAAATAGTGCTTAACAGACTTCACGCCTGCTTCCCAAATACCACCAAAGTGGGGTCCAGAAGGTGGAGAGAAGTGCCACTGTATCTGTTGCTCGGTGAGTTCTTTGGTTATTCCTTCTTGTGTTGACGTTGTGTTTAGCATCTGATGAAGTTCTCGAAGTTGTTGATTAGCACCCACAAAGTTGGTGCCATTGTCTGAGTAGATATGGATGGGTTTTCCTCGCCGGGAGACAACACGGCGAAGAGATGCGTTAAATGCGGCGGTCGATAATTCAGTCACCAATTCGACATGAATTGCCTTGGTAACGAGGCACACGAAAAGTGCGATCCAACATTTGTATAATTTAGCACCGCGTCCATTCCAAGATCTTACTTGCAGTGGTCCAGCGAAGTCCACTCCAGTGTTGATAAACGCTGCTCCAGGATTCAATCTTTGCGGAGGGATTTTCCCATTTGTTGTTGGTAAGGTATACCACGCATCTTCATGCACCTGGTACATTTGAAGACGCACTGCTTAATTGCATATATAGCACCTGGAATCCAGTAGCGAAGTCCCAATAGGTAGTGGAGTTGACGCTTCCACCGTGCAAATATTTGAAATGATAATCTCTGATGATCAGTACTGTCAAGTGATGATTCTTGTCGATGATAAGAGGGTGTTTCTGGTCGTAGTTTACATTAGCGTTAGCAATTCTACCACCAACTCTAAGTAAACCCATCTTGTCGATGAATGGGGCAAGAGGTGCCAATTTATGTGATGATGTTAATTGCTTACCCGTAGTCAAACTTCGAATTTCATTGGTATATGATGACGTCTGTGCCTTTTTGACCAAAACATTATGAGCGTGTTGTAATTCACAAGTTTTGAGAAATCTAGTTTTCTTTTCTATGTTATCTTTCTTGAATTTACAATTCTGCACAAAACGCATTAATGTTGCAGTAATTCGTAGAAGCCGTGTGTAATCAGAATAACGCTCAATGAAATCTACATCTGACTTCGTGACGATGTGCGTTACCATTTCTTTGCGCTCCTCCAAGTCAATGTTGTCTGTTATTGTTGGAATTTGATGATATGTTCTTGAAATGTCTTTTAGTATAGATGGTCCATGCCACCATAGCTGATTGTTTACAAGTTCTCCAGGTCGAATACCCCTTGTAGCAAGATCTGCAGGATTTTGTTGCGATTGGATATGATGCCATCTCTCTGGTGGAATAACGTCGATGATTTGCGCTGTACGGTTAGCAATAAATGTTTTCCAGCGCCGTGGATGATCTCCGATCCATGCTAATACTATTGATGAATCACTCCAACCAAAGATCTGAACTTCTGGAAGATTTAATGATTTTTGTACTTTGTTCATTAGTTTAGTCATCAGATGAGCTGCGCACAATTCCAGGCGAGGTAGCGTGATCTGCTTTACTGGCGCCACTCTCGTCTTGGCAGCAATCAAATTGGTATACACTTCGTCATTCTCAGTTTGAACTCGTAGGTAGATCGCTGCTGAGTATGCCAATTCAGAGGAATCTGCAAAACCGTGTAATTCGATTGTCTCTTCGTTGGCGTAGTCCAACCACCTTGCAATGCGAAGTTCTTTGATTGTAATAATATTTTGGCGATAGTCAAACCATTCGTTGTAGAGGTCAGTTGGTAGTTCTTCATCCCAGCCAATGCCTCTGATCCACAATTTCTGCATAAATATTTTCATGGCGATGACGATAGGCGAAATCCATCCTATTGGATCGAATATTTTGGCAATATCTGATAAAACTGAACGTTTTGTTATTGATTGTGTAATCTCAGGCAACGCCTATATTTGAAACTGTCACTTGATATCAATTATTGTGTCTGAAGAAGTTTCACGATCTTCCAAATCGATGCTTTCCATGAATTGTTTTGAATTTGATGACCATTTGCGGAAGTTAAATCCAGCCTTAGACCAAATGTTACAAAGCTCTGCTTTCAATTTTGCTGCCTCTTGAAAATTAACTGCAGGTCAAGGTCATCGACATAAAAATTGTTGTTGATTGCTTCCGCTGCCTCTGGATACTGTGTCATATTGTCATGAGCGATCTGTTGTAAAGTTCTAATTGCTAAAAATGGTGCCGAGGCAGTGCCATATGTAACTGTTCGAAGATCATATTGCTTTGGCTGCTCGTCGCTTGAATCTCTCCACAATATTCGTTGTAAAGACCGGTCTGCAGGATGTACGGTCACCTGCCGGTACATTTTCTCTATATCTCCAGCAAATCCAATTTTATATTTGCGAAACTGTATGATGATCACAAAAAGGTCTCTTTGTATTGTTGGCCCCACCAGCAATTGATCATTAAGCGATTGTCCATTTGTTGTTTTACATGATGCGTCGAACACCACACGTAATTTGGTTGTTGTGCTGGTCGGCTTCAGAATTGCATGGTGTGGCAAATAGTATGTTCTATTTGGAGCCTCAGTTGTACTTAATTCCATGTGACCAAGCTCAATATATTCATGTATGAATTTTGCATATTCTTCTTGCAATTTCGAATCTTTGCTAAATCGACGCTCCATTGCAAGCAATCTTTTGTAAGCTGATGATCGAGAGTCACCAAGTTCTACTTTGTCACTTTTCAGTGGCAATTTGACCATGTAACGGCCGTTGTCTTCACGCTGCAAATGTTTCTGATAATGTTCTTCAGCCTGTTTCTCTTCCAATGTGAAATGTTGTGTCGGCCCTTGAAAATCTTCGATTTCCCAAAATTGTTGAAGCTGCTGACTCAAGTGTAAATATGTATGCGCTGTCAGAATATGTTGTTTTGATGGAGTTGGTATCTTGCCCATGAGGACCCATCCAAAAATCGTATTAATTGCTGTTGGCGAACCGCTTGGATGAGTTAACTTATCTAATAACACACAATCTGTAAATATGTCTGCTCCCAAGATAATATCAATTCTACCAGGCTTTGAATATGTGGAATCAGCAAGGTCTAACTTTTTGAAGAAATTCAATTTGTGGTTAGTCACTTCACATGAAGGTAAGTTTTGAGTAAGGCCCGCTAGTCATAGGGCTTCTGTGACAATTGTATTGCCTCTTCTAGCGCTGATACAAATCTCGACCTTCCCTCTGGTTGAACTGCCGTTGACAGAGCCAACTGCGTACAGCATAGTTTTGTCGACGCTGCGCATGAGTTGGAGTCGCTGGACACACGCTTCTGAAATTAGTGTGCCCTGTGACCCGGAATCGAGTAAGGCGCGACATGGCTGCAGAATGTTGAATGCATCATATACCATTATGATTGCAGTTGGTAATAAAGTGAATGATTGTTGACCTTGTTGTGTACTGTTGACGCTGACGCACGCTGTCGCCTCTGAACTGCTTCCTTGTTGTGCCACATTCTGTTTATGTTGTCTATGCTCTGACACTGGTTTATGTAGCAAGGTGTTGTGTTTTGCGTTGCACAATCTACATGATGACCTCTTGCAACTTCCTGCTTGATGATTTGGTTGCAAACAGTTAAAACATATTTTATTACGCTGCACGAGGTTTCGTCTTGCATCTATATGCATTTCCTTGAATTGGTTGCAATGGTACAAAAAATGTTGCTTTGAGCAGATGGGACACGATTGAACAATAGCTGTGAACGTTCGCGATTGATTGCGTTTGTAATTGTTGTTATTACCTTGGTTGGCACTTCGTTGTGTATTTTCTAATTCAAAAAGCCTTTTCTCCAAAAAATCCATGAATTGTTGAAAGGTAGATGTCTCAGTATTCTTCTCTCTATACCATAGCTCATGTGTCTCAGTGTCGAGTTTTTTCTCCATATGGTTCCACGGGTTCGCTGAGTACTTTTAATGCATTTATGCTTTCATTCGTGGTGTTGTAGATGCGTTTGGCTTCAGCGATTGATGATGATTTCATTGTCGGTTGATCAAATAAGAGTTCAAAGTATGCTTTCTTCACTTTGTCTGATCTGTCGAACTTCTTTTTTAGCAAATCCCAAGCGATTGCGTAATTGGCGTTTGTTGGTTTTAGATGTTTGATGAGTGAAAGTGCTTCTCCTTTCACTTTTGTCTGCAAATATTCTAACTTTTCGACGTCAGCAATTGTTGTTCGATCATGAACCAAAGATTCGAAGAGATCACGAAATCTGATCCATTCTGTGCATTTGCCATCAAATTCTGGAATCTGAATCGTAATTCGCTATTATTTGTTGAATGTTGTGCTGTGGTACTCGTGTTAGTGGAAGGTGAAGATCTATTGTCCAAACATGTGTTGCTGATGCGCTCAATGAGTGTACCCATTGCGCCTTGGTGTTCCATAAGTGCCTTGCTGTTGTGATCTCGTTCTCAGCAGGTTGATTGTCCACTATGGTGCGATTGACTTCAACCTCTTCCAATATGCGCACACAAGTTGATTTTATCGAATAATATTTGTTCTCCATTTGAATGCGATAATCCTCTTCAAGCTGTAGTTGCTCATCTGACGTCGTTGCATCGTCCATTTCTTGTTGAATAGATTCATATTTTGTAAATAATTCATCTGCTTTGCGATCACGGACTTTGATGTCTTCAACTTGTAAGCCACTATCTGCAAGAGCATTTTCAATCCGTGTTAAGCTGCTTTTAATTGTTTGTCGCTGTGATTTCAATTTTTCCATTTTTCTTTGTGTGATCTATGCTTGGTTGAAAGATGAATCTAGAACACTGCTTTTAGGCTTGCCAACTTGCAAATAAAGCTATGCAAATGTTTCTACCTGCCGCAAGAAGTGCATCGAATACTCATCGAATTCTTATTGGAATCGAATTCTTATTGGAAATAGCGCTTCGCTGAACCCTTCTATGATTCGACTGTCGGACTCAGTATGAAACGATGAAATAACTCGATATTGTGACACATTTTTAGATTATTGTATGTTGATATGATGCAGGATTCCAACGTTGTGCTTAGCTTGTGTAAGCCAGTTGCTCTGCTCCGTATAGAAACTTAACCTTTTGCGTATTTCACGTACGCCGGTTGCACGATTTGTATTGAGGTTATGTCCAACCTGATTGCGAGATTCTACGTTGATCCGGCTCGAAGGACCAAAAAATGATGGATCAAAAAATGGTTTTTGATTTTTGCAATTTAATTAAACTTTATTCTGGATAAACGTAAAATTATAGCAATATTGAGACTTAAACATAACACGAGTTGATCTGAGTTGTTCGCACGTTGAAAACTTGACAAAGACAAAAAATAAATGCATTTTGCTGAATAAATAAAAAATGGCATAGTTGCAAAAAAATGTAATAAAACAAAAGGTAGTTTTATAAATAAGAGTATCGAACAATTTCCATATTGAGGAGATTTGTATGGCGATTGATGGAAGATTACTGTGATTTAAAAAAACTTGAAATTAACTTGAATGAAATTAGAAATGATATCACTATTAGTAAAGCCATTCTAGATCATTTCGAAATAACAAAAATATTTTACAAAATATCATCCAAATATTGTTTTCACTGCCCATATAATCCCCCAAGCGATAACAAATGTCAAGGAAAGAAAAGGAAATATATAAAAACAATATTATAAGAGAAATAGAATATTATTGTTTTAAGAATAATAAAGCAATCTTCATTTTATATTTAAAACAGACTCAACGCTAGATCACATTCTATAACTATCGTAATCATAGTCGAAGTGACCATAGTTCTCATATCCCTCCTGGTACTTCTCCAGAACATCCTGATGGTAGATTTTAACATCCTTGAAGTAGAAGTTGGGCACAAAGAACTCGGTTTCGTCGATCTCGCGATTTAGCGGATACCCGAAGGGAAGCTCATCCGTAAAGCGGGTACCTGAACCAATACCACTGGAGACCGACTCGTCGAAGGTGGCATATGGTTCATAATTATCTTCAGGCCGACTGATGGCGAACAAAATTTGCATGGGCATGCCATCGGCCCATCCTTTTGGAATGATCATGCGCTCAGGGAAGGCACAATGCGGTTGGCTCAGATGCAACGGGAAGTCGTAGTTGTCCTCGAGAGCCAGAAGCACGAGACGGTAGAGCTCGGTGTAGGTGGTACGATCGCGACTATGAAGGAAAACCCTGTTCATGGGACGATGGATCACATTTGTGCCAGCAACAAGGTTCACCACCAACTGATCGAACTGCATGAAATTCATGCGATTCTCGGTCAAGGGAATCACGGCGCCCTGATGATTGAACTTGGGTCCGATGTAGGGGCGTATAGCGACCCGTTGAGGTCTGGTCGATTGAATGGTCAGATTGAAGAAGAAGGGCTTGTGATTTAGTCGCGTCTGGCGGGCGAATAGGGCTCGATTCCACTGATACTGTCCGTCAACGAAGTGCATTTTGTCGTTCATCAGATTCGAGACATCGATGTCGGTGTAGTCAAAGTAGGTCATCAGTTCCGACACGTGAGCATCGGTTATGGTCACGCCCTCCACAAGGAGTTCCTCACGCTTGTATGGTTCCTGCTGAAATTGTCTGGCATAATCGAGAATATGCGACTTGAAGCCAATGTAGAACATTGGATCGCGTATCATGGTCTCGTAGTTCAGGAAATGATGTGGAGGAATATCGTGGAAATTCTTCGCGTTTTGATCGGCGAGAACCAAAAAGATGTTGTTGAAGTTCGATCCAAATACCTCGAAGTTGTCCACTTCGATTGTACTGTGCAACAAGTTGGCCACATGTCTGAAGCCGTGCTGAGTCGAAACATCGATCCTGGTTCCATTAGGCAAATTGATATATCCATCGACCGCTCCTCTTGTGATTACATCTAGGATTTTCTGACAGGTTGACAAGGTATCCTTATTCTCTATATGTCGCATGTTGTAGTTGTTCGGCCGTGGCACGAACGGCACGCCATTCCAGCTGATCAACTGTGGGTTGTACCCAGTCTCAACAATTGAATACCGATTTAGATCCTGTATGGGTCCCAGGCCATGCGACAGACGTTCCATGTTGTAGCGGGCGTAGTAGGCCTGCGCTACATACAGCCACCACTCGCTGCGACGATCCTTGTCCAGGCCGAACTCCTCGACGTCCACCAAGTCGGAGTAGTCCAGGTTGAGGTAGTACCAGACGGCAGTCCAGTCCACCTCCTCGGTGAAGTAACTCAACTCCGAGTCCTCATTCAGCATGTTCACGTCCCGTGTGTAGTCCACTGGCATCCAGAAGGCTTCCACGCCACGCATTGCCTCCATCCACTTGGAATTCTTCACCAAGGACGCGATGCTATCGCGCACCAAGTACTTCTCCTCCGCATGCCAACGCGGCTCGATGCCCATCAGTTTCCACCATTGCCAGGTCTTCCAGTCGACCAAGTGCTTGGGTCTACCGTAGATATCCTTCTGCTCTCTCATATACGATTCGCTCAGTTCCTTCTCGTACATTACGTTGCGACTCCACACGTCGTAGTCGAATTTCTCGGCCTGGTAGACCAAGCGGCTGTTGAGGAAGTGCTGCGGGAAGATCTCGTAGATGGTGGGCATGATGAGGCCCTCGAAGTCGCGCCGATGGATCACCGCCATGTTGAGGGCGTAGACGAACATGCCCTCGTTCGCGTTCATTCGCGCCCAGCAGACGTTCTGTTTGAACGTCGCCCAGTCCTTCGCGTAGTAGAAGTAGAAGAAGAGCCCGATTGCCTGCTCCGCATGCAGTGGCATCATGATGCCGAAGAACTCGCCCCGGGGCAACAGGTGGCCCAGACGGTAGGCCTCGTAGAACTTCTCCATCGATGGATTGAATTTCTAAAAAAAACAGTATATAAAATCAACTTGATTTCTTGATTTCATGCATTCATACCGCATAATGCGCCTTGTCCGCGATCAACGATTTCCCTTGTGCGATCCACTCTTCAAAGCCCAGAGGATCCTCCACACGATGTACGATCTCGAAGAGGAACTTCTGCTTCAGCAACATATCCTTATTAGCTGGAAAGGAAAATATTATTTGTTGCCATTTTTGATATTCGAGTCCTTTACCATAACGAACGGTTTCTGGCTCCACGGCCGCCTGTGCCAAACCAAGGCACAACACCAACAATGCCACCAAAGTGATCCTCATTTTGTTCCGACACCTCCGACGAACGCTGCCCTCTTCAAGAAGTCTCACTTGCGATTCACCTAGACATTGTATTAGCGTCGGCTTTTATAGGTTCTTATTTTGATGGGGTCTGGGGGTCATCAATGCGACGATATCATCTTCTTGGATTTTCTCAACAGTGATTGTGCATTTCTATTGATCAATAATCGACTCGAAAATTCAATTATGCAGTTCTGTTTTAAAAGTTTATTTTTGATGATAATAAAAATCTATAGATGGCAAATGTCACACGATAAGATAATTATGCAAACCTAAATAATGCAGTTATTTAATTAATATTCTTTTAATTCCCTTTTAATTTAATGAATGAAATTAAATTTGTCATATATTTATTGGTATTATTTTTTCAAGAATTTTTAATATTGTTTGTTCAATATTTCTATATTTAGGCACACAGCAACTTATCGCAATGGGATGAATGATTTAGCTACGCTTGCGGGAGAAAACAAAATCTATATTATAGTTATGTATATGTAAGATTGTCTCTAAGGTTTATGCGACTCTCGCATCATTGCTTAGAAGTCGTCATTTCATCAGAGATAACACGCAATATTCTTTAGAATCCTCAGAAATATAATTTTGATAATTCATAACTGAACTCATCATAACAAATTCTACTTATTTTTCTCCCTCTCATTATCTCTACAACATTCTTTATCAAATATAATATTATCCGATGTATAACACTCAAATACTCATCTTCACCCGGTGGACAATTGTTCATTTTATTGCTACACCTCTATTACTCCTACTCGATAGCAATAAACTGCAGTTTTTAGTAAAAACTTTTTACTACTTTTCTGTCGAAACCAATCTCGCAATCGTCATCATTGAGTTACAATTAAACTAATTAAAATGACTGCAACAACTGTCAACAGAGCCAAAGATCGGAACGAACTCAAAGATAGGAAAACAAACGAAATATCGGAAAGAACCCAAAGATCGGAAACCCAAAGATCGGGAAAAAATAAGATCGCTCCGACGCCCACTCAAGTGCCGTTGAAAATGTGTAGGATCGTAAAAAAAGTAGCAGCGAAAGAAGAGGAATTCCAACCCATTATTTTTTATGGTCTTCGTTCAGGTCGCTGGAGTTTTGTACAGATGTTTGACGCCGACCTACTCAACTTCACATTTCTAATTCAATAGCCAATTTAGATTTTTTAATTAAATTCTTTTCGAATTTGAACTCGTTTGTAGTAGAATCGTCATCATCGCTCCACTACAACTACTTCATACTAATTTATGCCTTAATTAGCGAGCTCTTAAATTCAACACCTGAGCTTGAATTCCAAGACAAGTTTTTTTCTGTTGTTGTTCTTTTATAGAGTTTTCTTCTCATGGAAGGTGATTTTTTAATGGTCAAGTACGGCGCTGGGTTTTTTATGGCCTCCGCTTTAATGGCATACGGTAAGGTAATGGTCCAGTGTAGTTTCGTATAATTTTTACTACCTTGTCCCTGTTTTTGTGTAGTCGTTCGGTATCGGTCTCCTGTGGTGTTGGGTTTTCGGTGTGAAGAAGAAGAGCCATGAGACACAAACTGTTTGTATGATTTACGATTTCTGATAGTAAATTAGTAGAAGTTATTGTTGTTGTTGTGGTTATTGTGGACAGGTGAACATTCAGGTTTGGGTTCCGAATCATATGGAAAATATAGCTTAAGGATGATCCATGTAGATTTTGTAGTAGTGAAATTTTCTTCATATTTTTATCTATATATAATGTTCTCATCCATGTTTGTCTATGGCGTCACTTTTCCTCCCTCATAAAATTTTTCCCATTTAAATTATTTTTGTCCCTTTGTTCAAATCCAATCAAAAATGTCAAAACACTTATCCAATCCCCCTTTAAAGCCACAGACAATGCAACCACATCATCATCAGCCGTCGTTAACATGGCCAATAACAATACCATTAGAATCATCATCACCACAAGGACACGCAGACATAGATACCTACTTGTGTCCTGCATGCCTGCCATCAGCTGACCCACTTACAATTATGCGATACACTCATTGCACTCGCATTTCATTTCGCATTCATTCGTGTGGTTTGCTGCATTTGAGGTTTTGTTCCCCGCATCCTGTTCAAGAGCCCTGGCATCCTTCTGAACAAGGATCCTCTTACATTCCGCGGTTTTTCTCCAATGGGAGACGCGCAGGAAGTAAAAGAAAGAGAGTGAGAGAGAGGGGAAAGAGATAGAAATAGGAGCCAGTCAGTCGAAGGACTCTCCTAACAGTGTTCATGGACACGAAGTTTTGTTTGCTTGGTCGTAGATTTCTCTGATTTTTTCTTTCGTTTTCTGGAATCTTATTTTTTTTTCTGGAATTTTTTATTTCTTGTTCTGGATTTTTTTATTTAATTTTTTTGCCAGAATCATATGGGGTTTCTTATGGAGTTCAGTGGTCGCATTTGTGCAATTGTTGTTACAGTAGCTCTTATTGTTGTATAAAATCCTCGTCTTTATTATTATTGTTGTCCTAGAGTGCATTAACGAAATTAAGGAAAATTAATTAAAGTTATTCCTACGAGCACTGAATCCCACAGAGAGAAAAAGAAGATTGTTAGAGAAACACACAGATGGTTGGAATGAAAGAAAGCCAGAGAGTAAACAGGATGAAGCCTGTTTCTGGGGCAAGTCAAGTTGGCAACACTTGACCACAAGCCAAACCAACGTTGCAGCAGCAGTATAAACTCCACAGTAATTTTCTCTTTCGTCCCAATTGCCCAATTTTTCTCTCACGCTAGCCCTTTCTTCAACAAAAATCTCCGCAAAACTCACACAACAAAAATTTAAAGAAAATAAAAAAAAATGCCGACAAAAAAATATATGTGGGACACTGTAGCGAACAGACGGTGCGTTTTAATAAATTCAATTAAAGTGCATGGTGGCCCATTAGCAGCCATTTTGTTTTGTTGGCGGATGAAGTAATTGTTTACTGTTGTTGTATAATTTTTTGTTTCAATTATAATTGTAGTTGGATCTCATTTCGGTTGGCTCTGCGTATTTTTAAATCCTTCAGAACTCGGAAATTTCGCTCTAATACAAATTAAGGATTAAAAAAAATTTCTAAAACTTCACACTGAATGTCCTTGGGGAAGGAGGAGAAAAAAAAATAATAATATATTTCACTTTTTCATATATTCTTTTAAATTCATGTTCTTGTAATTGCTCTGTTGGTGTTGCCAACTTATACGGAGGACGTTTCGAAGCGAAGCTTGACACAGATTCCTGCTACTGAACAATATGGCGACAACAACAAAGGCCGCGCCATTTTGTCAGCAAATCAGAGATGGCTGCACGCCATTGAATGGGAATTCAATTAGCACACCAGGACCCCAAATTATAATTGCATCGCGCAAAACTTTAATTGAATAAACGGGACCTGATGTTGCTGCTGTCGATGTTGTTGTTATCTCCAGTCGATGTTGATGTTGTTGTTATCTGTAGTCAATGTGGGTGTTGTATTGTAAATGAAAGTTCTGCTGTTGTTGTTGCTGTTGATTCTACTGCATTCAGCGCCATCATGACAACGCAGGAGTCCGCATCGGATCCGCCAAACGACGCCCCCACGATGACGACGACAACCCCCCTTCGTCCTTTGTCCCTTTTCCCTTCTCAGGCGCCAGGACCACCAGAGCAGCCACTAGCGACGCCGATGACTATGCAGCAGGACCAGAAGCAGGACCTGCATTGCCAGGGTTGCCCCACTTTTGAACGGACGACTTTGCACTAAATCAGAAAATAAGCAAATTTTGAAACGCTTTAAAAGACTCACTGGATGATGGAGGCGATTGGTGAAGGATGGTGCTTGCTTTATTTTTTTGTTTTTGTTGTTGTTAAAACTGTTGCAATTGTTAGTTAGTTCTTGTTCTTGTTGTTGTTACTCTCTTGATAATTTTGTTTGTTGTTTCTGTTGTTAGTTTCGTTCACGTTCCAACTACGATTTTCTGAGTTCTGTTTCCGATTTTCTCAGGTCTGTTTCCGATTGTCTCAGGTCTGTTTACGATTTTCTCAGGTCATTTTACGATTTTCTCAAGTCACTTTACGATTTTCTCAAGTCACTTTACGATTTTCTCAGGTCATTTTACGATTTTCTCAAGTCACTTTACGATTTTCTCAAGTCACTTTACGATTTTCTGAGGTCTGTTTACGATTTTCTCAAGTCTGCTTGAAAATGGTGTAGTCTAATGCTCACTCTCGCCCTTTCTCTATGTCAATCTCCCTTCTTTTGTCTCTTTTTGTCATTCACACCCTAGCACATTGTCAACACCATCATCATCAACATCGTCACCATCATCATCGTCAGGTTCTTCGTCTTCAACGTCCTCAGGTTCTTCTCCTGTTGTTTCCCTCTCTCTCGACATCTTTATGCTCAGATTGTCTTTGCTCCTTTTGTTAAGGATGATGTTGTAGATTTTGCTGTTGTTGTTGTACTCTTTGTTATTGTTGTTATTACAATATTAGCTGTTGTTGTTATTGTTCTTGTTATAACTACTGTCGTTTGATGCTGATACTCCTCTTGTGTTGCCTTGGCTCGAATGCGATGAGTTGTGGCTTTATAATTGCAACTGCGGGGATTGCGTGCACCACAACGTCGGCGGATGCAAGAAGGAGAGAGAGAATTATAGTTAAAGTGAGACGGAAGATAGGGGAGTTACGACTTCTGTGCAGTGGGTGGCATCGTCTTTTGCTCCAGTTGCTGCAAATGTTATTTTAAATATGCATTTATTTATTTATTTGAGAAGCTGCGCAAGTTGATTCAATTGTATGCACCAGTTGCATCCGCTCCGAATAATCTCCAGCCATCTCTCTCTACTCCAATAAGAATACTGTTTCACCATCGCACTCACTCTCTCTCTGTCTCTACTTCTCTCTGTCTGTCATTGTTTGTTATTGTTTCCGTCTGCTGTGAACAATTAAGGCAACTCTTAAGTAAACGACAATGACAAGGATTGCAAAAGGACATGCAGGCGTTCCAAGAGAAAGAGACAGAGATAGGCCAAGGGGAAAATGAAAGGAGGTGAGATTGTTTGGTGAGTAAATGGGGATAAAGTTGGCAACACTGATACGCTCGGCCAAATTAAAGGAAACTTATGTTGACAAATTGTGTTCGTATCAGGCTTTGTCCAGAAAGGATCTACGAGGGGAGAATTTAAATTTTGATTTATTTATTTATTCATCCATACATTTGTGCCATGTGTACCATGTGTTCTGACCGACATAAGTAGTTGGCAACACTGGATTGATTCAAATACAATCAGTATGTAGAAAAGTGATTAACTAATGATTGTGCATTTGGAAATATTTGTGTAATTGCAGAGAAATTCCAATGGAATTACAAATAATTGATGAATGTCCCTTCGTCAAAATGTCCTTCAATGAATATTTTAAGACGATTGTCCTTAAAGAACATGGACTAATTGCTGTATTAGAAGATTCATAAAGGAACGATTTGGGGGAAATTGATATTTGATAAAGATTAGATAAAGATTTGATTAATAATATATTTCTTATAATATCGAGGCAATCACTGATAATTTAATTTAACTTCTGGTCAAGTTTTTATTTAAAAATTTCTCTTATGAAGCCTGTTTGAATTTGTATTAAGTTCCTTAAAATTCTTATACGGATGTATATTTCCGACCATTGGTCATAATTGGTTTAATTAAAATATATGATTCATGGTAGAAGGAGAAGAAGGAGATGAGCAATCGAAGACTTACTTGAGATTTCTGTCCGCCCGACCTCCTTCGAGGCTCCCCAAGGATTTCCGCCCTCACTCAACCGACTGCAATGGACATGTAATCCTTGAGAGATTCCCAATGTAATTTTTTCCCATCGATCACACATCAATCGCTCCATCCATCGAATCACACGCCACTCGAACAAAAGCATCAGTCAAACGCAATTAATGTGTTTGCGTGAACTCCCACCGCACGACGACCAGACGAGCCTTCGTCCTTTCATGCTGGCCATCTGTCCAAGGATGGTATGTCTGTCCACCCGTTTGTCGACGCCATCCGATGGAGGGAAGTCGTTGGTGAATGCAACCACTTCGCGAATCAATCCAACTTAAGTAATTTTCACTCCAAACAGGCAAAGAGAGTGTAAAAAGAAACCGTCCAAGATGACGTCGATGATGAAGTTGAGAATCAGGATGATGATGTCAATGTTGATGATTAAGTTCATCAGGAGCAGAAAAATATAAAGGAGATGCACTCGATTGAGGAGTACGAAAGACGAGAATCGAGAGGAAGACGAGAATCGAGAGGAAGCCGTGAACCGAGGAGAAGTGAACTCGAATGATGGTGGGAGGGAAATAATAAACCACCGAATGTCCGATGTCCATCAAGCATTTAACATCCCTGCTGCATTCGGTGGAAATCGACGCATGTCTCTGACACTTCACACTTGAGTGGTTTCCCCGGCATCGAGCTCAGGACGCAGGACGACAACAAGGACGAGGACACGATTCGCCCATGGAGTTGAGTCCCATCGAGATGGCTTGGGCTGAGATGCATTTAGTGCCATTAACAGAGGGGCTGAGTGCATGTGCGTGAGAGAGGGTGAAAGAGAGAGGGAGGGTGGGCTTGGAGAGCCATGCGTCCTTATCGGAGGATAATGTGAAAGCAACAGCAACGGCAACAACAATTGGATAATGGGAAACCAATCGAATATGAAATGTGGCGAGAAATAAAATAAAAATTCACAGACGAACGGAAATGCAATTGTGTGCTGAGGAGAATGGCATGATGGAAGGGAGGGAGGCAAGCAGAGGGTGGACCTCGAGTAGTGCGGTGGGAACGCAAGGACATATGCCGTATATGTGTGAGTGAGTATTTGTGTGACTGACGCACTTGGTCGCTGTAGTTTTCGGTTTTTGACACGTTCAGACAGACGTTTGCGAGGCAATCGACACACTGCAATCTCCCCATCCCTTTCACTTTGTCGATTTAACTCCAGTATTATTTTTTTGTATTATTTGTTTGTTGTGTCGAGTGTCGGAGTTTCCACCAGGACCTCGTGCGTCCCTCGATAAAGTTCTTTATTTATTTATTTTTTTAGCACACAGAACAATGCAATAAATTGCAACGAAACTTTCTCCCTTCAGCTCCTGCTTGTGATTTGCGAATGGAAATGAGAATGGGATTGGGTGAGGATTGAGAGAGAGAGAAAGTGAGTGAGATTAGAGTGAGGGCAGCGTTCGTCCTTGCCATTAGTCGTCTGATAGGAATCAGAGATTTTTCCATCATCGTCCTCGTTCAAGATGTTTTCTTTGGTAATCGCTGAGCGAGGTTTCTTATCAGTGGTGAGCAGACGAGGGAGGCTAATTGGAGAGAGAATAATCTCCACAATATGCACTTTCACTATCTCAATAAATGGAATAAATAAATGGAACATGCACATTATTTGGCTTTTAGCACCATAAAATTTGAAGAATTCTTCATCGTTTAGCTTTAACATAATGGTCGACTTTTCAATTATTTTTTTAATTTTTATGTTTTTGGAGAACTTATTTTTTTTTTAAAGAAAATGTTTTTATTTTTATTAAATTTTATTTCCTTAATTTGTTCTCTTTTTTGCTATTTTTTTAATTTATATATTTTTTTTCGAATTTACTTTTCATTTAATTTTAAAATTTGTATTGTTTTTTTTTGCATTTCGATCTGTAATTGTTGTATTATTTTTTAGAATTTGTATTTGTTTCATTTTCACTAATTTGAATTTGGAATTAGTTTTCAAATTTTGATATACATTTTTTTAGAATACTTTTTTCTATTTTTTCTTTTTATTTTTTCAGAAATTTTTCACCTTGTTTTATTGTTTACAACTGTTTTTATTTTTTTTTCATTGCTTCGAGTTTACCTTGCTCTTCACTTTTATATATTTCTTTTAGATTTCTGTTTCTATTTTGTTTGGTTTTCTATCTTTTTTTACTTTTATCTTTTATGACCTTCATAAGACTGTCGGTGCAGTCGAAGCAGTATTTTGTATTTATTTACATAGCTCCCGCACACGATGCACACAGAGTAAAATACACCCACACATACACAAATGTATGAGATACGTTTTTCAGACCATCAACGGTGGTCACAAAGTGAAAACTGCACGTAATCTCCAAAAACAAATATGATCAAAAAATTAAACTTTAAAGAATAATAGTAAAAAGTTAACAAAGAGAAATGAATGAAGATGGAGAAAGGAAAATAAAGGAATCAGAGAAAGACAAGTAAACGAAAAATAATTCAATATGAAAAAGTAAAGAAATGAATATGAGAAAAGAAAATAACTTAATAACAGAAAATATGAGAAAAATATAAAAGACTGAGACATTTTTTTAAAAAAATAATTCATCGAAAATAATTGAAATAGTTTATAAATAAAAGAGTTTGATTTTAAAGATAAATATTGAGAGGTATTGAGAAATAAGTAAACAAAAATAAAATTTGGAAAAAAAATAAAATAGTCCAAATGGTATTCTTTATAAAGGATAAAAATTAATAAAGGATAAAAAACGGAGGAAGAAAAGCGTGAGATATTGTGAATTTAGGGAGGTGGACGAAGTGCGGAGTGGAAAAATGAAATACGTGTGATAAAGTTCCTGAATGCATTTGTCGCGCACACGAAACACACGTTTCCAATACCGTTTTGTTCGTCTGTCCGTTCGCCCGACCGACGTTGATCCTGCCACGCTCAACACGACGGCACCCCGTCCACTCGACACCTCATCCTGGCCGCCCTCGTCGCCCGAACGCCTTTAAACAGTGAAGTCGGGGAAGTGATTTCCGTTGCGGAAAATGAAAATCTTTCGAGTGTAAATTAAAATGTATGCTGTCAGGACGTATGCGAGCCACCACCAACAAATACACAAGTTGTAAAGAGAAGGAGAAGGATGTGAGGAATGAACGAAGGAGGAAGATGAGTCTGAGGGGGCTCCCGCAAGCGAAATGGAAACGCATTTCACTTCCTTGACGTCTTCGCATGGTGCGATTCGTGCGAGAGCAAAATAAATAAAGTACGAAATCAAGGCGAGCAGAGACGAGCTTAAAATATGCGCAGGCACATGGCGTGAGGTGTGGAAAGAAGAGGAGGAGAAGAAGTTATTGGAGAAGGAGACTTGAAAACGGGAAAGAAGATGAAAAACGGGAGGAAGGTTGAATAACGGAAAGAAAATGTTGATAAGGGGAGGGAATCGAAAAGAGGACAGTGAATGCATGAAGGAACAGGGAAAAAGAGAGTTAGAAGGCGGTTGAAGAGAAGGACGACAAGGAGGAGAAAGAGGCAGCAGCTGTCAACTGCAAGGATAATCGAGGAAGTGATTTTTTTGTCCGTCCAGCCTCTTCTTCGACTTCGGTTTGGCTTTTTAAATACTTTCAAATCGCTATCGATGGAAGGGGGACGTATGTCGGTTGAACGAAAGATGGGATGAAGATATGAATAGAATGAGAGAGAGGGGGTTGCGAGAGTGAGAGAGAATGTTGGCTTCGAATCAACAGCATTTAAGCATAAGAATGGAATAAAAAAGGTCGATTCGATTCCTCAAGGACAATTGAGGAGCTTCAGCGATGGTGACGAAAGTTCAATGGGCTCTAGCGAAGTAGTTGTTGTTATTCTCATTGTTGTTGTTTCAGATTGTTGTTTCCACTTTTGTTGTTGCTCCCATTGTTGTCGACACACCACGGAAGCGTGAGAAGCCTGACACGTGATACTCGATCTCTGCGAACCGCACGACGTTCTTTGTGAAAGAAAATTTAAAAAATAAAAATTCAGAAAATTTAAGAGATAAAAAAATGTTTGACGTTCTTATCGCGAACAGGCAGTTTCATCAAAATAGGGGAAAAACTTCCGATCATATAAATTTCAATCAAGAACCTCTCGACATAATTCAGGAATTGTCATTAAACTTTCATTTACATATATGTTGATGACCTTTAGTAATTTAAAGGCTCCGGGATTTCTTATGATCTCCTGATTCTCTCTAAATTTCAATCGAAGAACATTTCTTAAATATTCAAAAATTATCCATTAAATTTCTAAAAATATAGTGATGATCCATCTGATCAGATCAGAAGACAATGGTCTTCCTGATGATCTCAAGAATCTCGCAGTTTTATCGTTAAAATCGGGACTGCAGAAACTAATAAATTTTAGTTGAATAACTTTTCTTAACCCTAGGATGGGCAACACACTCTGAGGCGCTAACATAACCTACTGGGCCTGAAGAGGCCCATGCGAATAAATCGAGAGTTTGTTCCTTTTATTGCATGCTATTGTATAGATATGTGTGCTATTAATATCCTACGATATCTTATATATGATCTCTTATAGATTGTATATATTTGTGCATAGTTAGTCCTCCCGAAAAGGATAATATGAAAGGATGATAGAAAAAAAAATATTTTTTATAATTTTATTTATTTTATTTATTAATCTAAATATGCATAAGTATGTATAAGAAAATGAAATAAAACTATAAATTCGGACTACACTATACATTTGGAGAACAGTCATTTCAAATAGCGTGTGTTCTAAGTCTGGCATGTAAAGACACCTGCTCCTGCAGTTAATGTAATCAGACACAGCGGCGTAAAAAACTAACAATGAAACTCAAAGACGTCAACGACGATTTCATGATCATCGAATTAAGCGATTGCGTCACAATTATCTCAAGATTTTTTAAATCAACCTCCAACCGTTTGGGATGAGCTCGACGACTACAAAGAAGCTGTAAAAATTGTCCAGAAGTTGAGAGTTGTGAACGATACGGCAGAAAGAGGAGTGAAGATGGTCCAAGACTACAACGAGAGTCTCTGCCGGAATGAAGCGGAGTTTCAAGATTTATTATTAGTCATCGCCAATTACAAAAAACAATTTTCAAAAAGCGAGAAGAACCAAATGGTCTAACTTTTATATAACTTTTTGGTATATCTATCATAGCATCAATAGCAGTATTTAATACATGAAATCCCATTTTGATGAGTTTTTTGTATGGGGACACCCAGAAGGGGGCCAGATAGAGGGTAGGTATGTATGGGTGAAATGTCGGGGGTTGGAAAAAATTTGGACCTGGTTATACATTTGACTAATCTACGAGTCATGCCGGGGGTTTTTTTTCTAGATTTTTATTAATTTTTGAGTTTTTGTATGGAGACCCCCAGAAGGGGAGCAGATAGGGGGTAGATATGTATGGGTGAAATGTTGGGGGTAATAAAATAATAGGACCTCGTAATACAATTGAGCTCCGTAGGACTAACTCCTGGATAGTTAGAGTGAGTTTTTGTAATGTATGAAAAATTAGCATTTTGTATGGGGACCTCCAGAAGGGGGACAGATAGGGGGTCGGTATGTATGGGTGAAATATTGGGAGTTGAAAAATAATAGGACCTGGTAATACATTTGACCCCTCTACGAGTCTTCCCGGAGAAGCTATGAACGATTTATGTGAAAAGTTTCCAAAATTGGACCACTTTGGGGCCGATGCGCTACGTTTTACCCCCATCGGATCGGGAAAAAAATTTGGCTCAATCATATTTTTACCGAACCTAAATAAATTTGAAAGTGCAAGCTATCAATATCTTCATAAAGCGCTCTAAAATCAGGCTAAAGACACATATATGTGGACTGGGCCTACTCAGGCCCAGTAGGTAACTTTCGATGTTGACACAGTAAACAAAAAATTTTCTTCTACCAACTAAACCCGATTGACTCGATTTTTTTTTCTGTACTCAGGAAGCATAGCGGCAAGAAGTCATGGAATATCAGATCGATTAATAAAGAAACAAAAAAAATATTCATGCTCAAACTCAAAATGGGCCTCATCAGGCCCAGTTGCCCATCCTAGGGTTAATATTTCAAAAATTATCCAATAAATTTTCAAAAATTAACCATCAGTTCGTATCAAACGTTCTGTCGTAAAAATCACAAATTCCGATCAGAATTTTCTCTTCCAAGTACCCACCCTTTCTTCTTCTGGTACTCGAAAAATCCTGTTGGAAGAATCTTCAACCACAGTTGGAATTGGAAAGATTTTCCATGTATTTTTTCACTCGATCTCTTGCTACGATCAACTGCTTCTTAGTCCTTCAAAGTAAACAAAAATAGTCCTCACATACTTTTAGGTGTTTCAAGCACCGCAAATTTCAGATGTTGTGATGTTGCTGTTGTTTCTGATGATGCTTTCAATTTTGTTGTATCTGATGATGTTGCTTGAGTTGATGATGTGGTTTTTGTTGTTATTATTCCCGCATGCTACTTGCCTGATGCTAATTCCAGGGATTTAATAGGATTGCATTTGCATTCAAGTCGATCCCTGGCTCGCCCTCGAACGAAACGCCAGAAGTAATAATTTCGGTCCTTCAGTCTTCGTCCTGATTCGCTTCGTCCGTCCGTCGTTGGTCGGAGGCCGTTTCTGCAGTACCCGCTGCAGCAAGTGATGAATCGCCAGAGTGATGAATGAGGCTTCGTCTGTCCGTCTCTCTGTCATGGTGGGCGGAAGTGGGCGTGGTTTCGCTATATTACTGAGGGAATAGGATGCTTCTGGCTGCTCTGCTGATGGATGATATTAATGGATTTTGCATTTGCTCAGGAAGTAGCTTTTAATTTGCATACTTCAGCGAGTCGCTGTTTGGACGACGGACTCCACTCGTCTCGGTTCTTAATGCCTCCCTCAACTCCCGGAACAGAGGTCTTAAAATCTCTTTTGACCTTCTTCTCCTCTGCCCCCTCCCTCGCCCTGTTTATCTCTCGCTCTGACCCTGCGGCTTGACGACCTCGTCCTGCTTCTTCGAAATCAATTAGGCTTTGCGCAAGGATGTGCAAAGATTTGAGCGCCTTTAGAAGTGGTTTCGTGTTTTGGGGACGACCTTCTCTTCCCAACCTCATCACCCACGACTCTCTACCTACACCTTCTCTCATTCCTCTCTCCATCATCTCTCCTTCCTTTCTCCCCCTCTCATTTGCCACCCACCTCTCTCCCAGAACGCATTTCGTTGCACCATTTTGATGGATTGTTGCATTCCGACCGAATTCCGCTTCTCTTCTTATCTCATCGCGGCTAGGCTCTTCTTTCTCTTGACACTCCCCTTCTCTTCCTCCCTCTCCTTAGCTTATGTCCTCCGGATCCTCGTCCTCGTTTTGATGTCTCGAGGCTGGATTTGGAAGGTGTGGCAGTTGTTGCTGTATGCAACGATGACGACGACGACGCATGTTTGGGCATCATTACAAGAGCTCATCAACGGAAGCCACTGTTAACTGCATCCCATCGCTTCCTCCCTTTCATCATCCTCTGCTTTCACCTCATCCTTCTCCTTTTTCTACGCCTACTCCCCACTTCCTCCCATCATATCCATACCTCTCATCATCCCTCTTCCCCCTTATTCCCTCTCGTCATCCATATCTCTTTGGTTCGCTCGTCGTCCTGCGGTCTGGATGACAAACAACAGGATCTGTCGAGATTTCGGCTGATGTGTGTTGAGGATCCTGACATGGGCTGAAGTTGAGGATGTGTGGGCGTGGTGACTGTGGACAAAGGAGATTGAGGTTAGTTAATGACTTGGCGGGAAGCTGGTTCGTGGAAGTCATTCTACTGCTTCTCTCTCTCACTTCTTCTCCTCTCTCCCTCTCTCTTATTCTCTTAGTTTACTTCCTGCTCCACTCGTTCCTACTCCTCTTCTTGATCTCCTAATCCTGCCCTTAGATTGAATTGCTTCACTAGGTGCTTATGTAATTTTTCTTAAATCCTCGCCATAGCTTTAGCAAAGCTGGAGACTTTTGGAATAGCTCCATCTCTCTCACCATCTCTCTCTCCCTCTCATGCCCATTGAGTGCCTCCGAAGGACATAAACTCTCCCAGAGTGGTAATTAAATGTGAGCCCAGAAATTATCCGGCCACGACACCTGCCGTTGATATGGGCGATGAGTCCAATTTCGCTTCTTTCTTCTCTTTCTTTCTGGATCGTTTTGTGGAAAGTGTCATTTGGCTCCTTTATGGCCCACAAAATGTCCTGCCCGATGGTCCTTTTTGCACTGGATCAGACTCGATTTGTCGGAAATGAAGGAAGAACAAGTCCATTGGTCAGAAAAGTCGACGAACAAAAATTAAGGAAAGTAAGAATGAAGGCAGGAATGAAGAAAGGAATTAAGAGTGGAATGAAAAGTGGAATGAAGAGCGGAATGGGAGAAGAAGTGAGGGAAGGAATGATGGACGAATCAAGTGAAGTAGTTGGCAAATTGTACTTCATTATTTCAGGTGCTTCTGCGGTATTTCGTACGGTGAAAACAAAGAATTAAAAAAAAATTCTTTTAGTTTTTGTCTCCTAATCTCTCTCTTACTACGTTTAGAACCCTCACTTAAAATTCAACACCTTCTCAAAAACCTTCACATGGAGAGGGACCGAAAAAAGGACAAACAGGACAGCGATTTGCATTTTTTGGCCTTACAATTTTCACTTAAGCCCAGTTGCACTTTATTTCAACCATTTTACTCCACGTCTCCTAACCTCGTTGTCATTTCCTCCACTTCTTTTCCTTCTTCTTCCAGTTCACCCTCTCTGAAGCCACCATTCGTCCTTTGTCCCACCAAATGTCTGTCCCATTTCAACGTCCTTTTCTACTCCTAAAACTGGAGCTCAAAACTTTTCCATTGCTGACCTTAATTTTCTCTAATCCAGCAGTAGCAACAACGAAAACAACAATAACTTTTATACTACAAAAACAATAACTTGTACACTACAACAACTACAGTAATATCTACAACAACTAGAGTAATATCTACAATAACAACTTCTGCTTCAACATCATCTGCGACAACAACATTAGCAACAACAACAATCATGGTTTTCGCGAATCTTTATCTAATTTAACCACAATATGGCAGCGCTTTTAATTCGCGCGTTAAAAACCTCCCCCGCCAACAAAGGTTGGTGTGAAAAAGAGAAAGGTTGGCAGGAAAGAGAAAAATATTGATGTGAAGAGAAAAAGCCTGGTCGTGGAACGGTTAAGGGAGGAGAGAGAGTGGGGTTTCTGCACGAAGCCTCTGTAATCCGCATGTGGCATAGTTTCGAGTTGTCCTTGTTTCACTAAATCGTGCAGGGATAGAGCGAGCGAGAGTAGAAAGTTGAAAGGAAGGAAGGACGATATGATTGAGAATAGTAGAGAGAAGAGGAGCGAAGAGCCGAGGTGCAAACTCGATCCACCCGAGCAAGAGGCTTAATTGAAAATATATTCAGGGGAATATTGTGGCTTAATTCAAGTTTAACCGCATTTTTATGCGGCCTCCCACTCGAACTCGATGGGCGGCAGAAACGAGGATTAAGTGAAAAGTTGGTCAAGGTGTTTGCGGTAGGCGTCTGAGTCTAGGTGAATGTGTGTGTGTGTAAAAGGCTGATCCAACTTTGTGGTAGGATGAGCCCACCTTGCGGCAGGTGGAAACTATTAAGTGTCGGGGATGGAATTTGCATAACGAGGACATTGCGAAGGACTTTGAAGGGTGAAGTCGTCCTGAGAACCTATTTGTAGTGGAAGATAAGAGGTTATTGTGTGTGAGAGAGAGAGTTAGTGAGGAAGATATGGAGTGAGAGAAAGATTGGGAATTTCGAAAATTTATCCCTTTCGATCCAAAACTCCAGCCCAACTTCGTTTCCACATCATTTTCCTCATTAGCAAACCTGTCATTTGGGACACAGACAGACACACAGTCACACCTGTGAACGTAGTCAGGCATTATCAATACAAACACAATTGTTGTGCCCCATTAGGCGCCAAAATTCTAAGCGGCCACTGCGATTTGCTGCTCAACACGTCTCGCGATCCAAACCGTGGTGGGCCCGAGGAGGTGAGGCGAATGTGTGAAAAGCTCCGGCATGATCGTCCATAAAGCCACTCCCTCATATTCTTGGACCTAAACACTCCCACACATACTTGTACCTACACACTCACACACATACATACATCCATATACACACACTCTCATTCGCATTCAGTGCGGATTGACACAATCGCCGCGGATCCGGCAGCCTTCGCGGCGGCAATAAAACCTCCTAATGGCAGCACTGAACTAATCGGATTTGCAAGCGTAGCCAAAGGGTAGAGAAGGAGGAGGTGGTGGTGGAATCGGCGGGGGAGCAAAAAGCAGCAGCGGAAAAAGAGAGACAGATGAACCTGAATCTGAACAGTGAATGCAAATTGATTGCTTTGGCGGGTACAGAGGGAGATCTTTTTGGGAGTCAGTTAGGTGGAGAGAAGAAGTTAAGGGAAGAAGGTGAGTGGGGCAGAGAAAGAGGTAGATTGAGAAAAGAGAGAGAGAGTTAGAGAGATAGAGAGAGTTAGAATCAGGGTTGCCAGTTTGGTAATTTTTTACCAAAACTGGTAATTTTTTAATTTAAAATTTTTTTTGGACCGTTAGTATTTTTTTTAAGGTTTTGGTGACTTTTTATTGAATTTGAATTTGGTAGTAACTTTTTTTCTCTAGCGGCAACTCTGGTTAGAATGATAAGTGAGCGACGAGGTAGAAAATAGTGAGAGAAGCTATAGAAAAGGGTGAGAGTAAAAAATATTGAGACAGAATGAGGATTGGAGAAAATGGGATCAGATCGGAAGGGAAGGCGATAGGAAGGGTTAAAGAGTAGGATGGGTTAAATAGTAGAGGATGTTAATGGAGATGAGGGGAAGGCATCGAAAGCGAAGAGTAGAATGTGTCGAGAGAGGTTTTGTGAGGTATTTGATTGGAGAAAGCTTGAGGGAAGAGTGAGAGAAGAGTGAAAGAGGAGTGAGAGAATTTACAGACAGGCGGAGCCCGATTAAATAAGGGGAGTGTCACGAGCAGGTCGGGGTTTAAATTGGTCAATTGTTGTTTATCAACAGGATAAATGGTGGAGTGGAGGGAATTCAGACCACCCCAGAGTGGTTCCGGAGTGGCTCCAGGGGATCGTAGTATTGAAGAGGAGCCTCCTTCTGTCTATGCAGCAATCGAGAGGAGGGGCAGGAATAGAGCTGCTGATGGTCTGAATCGTGAAATTGATTTAGAAAACTCACGGACATAGGGAGAGAGGGAGAGGGCAGACAAAAAAAGCAGGAGGGCGAAATAAGGAGATTCAGAGCGATTGATTTTAATGGGAAGCGCAATTTCAATGCCCAGCACCCGAAGCATTAGACCCAGGGCCAACAACAGGAGACTGAGGACCAACAGCAGGCGATCCACGACCGAAATCTGGTGACCCAGGACCAACAGCAGGAGTTTCAGGCACCGTCGATGCGGGTGGGAACCCATGAGCTTCCCTAATGAGCCACAGCCCATTGCCCGCAACGATGCCGCGGGCCAAAAACCAATTCCAATTGCCTGCCTCCGAGAGCGCAGGTAAACAAATAAATTGCAATCGAGCAAATGGACCGAGGATTAACATACTGACTGATGTCCTTTCGATAGATTCGCCCGTTTCGGAACAAGAAGGGTAAAAAATTTCATAAAAATAGAGGAATTTGTCATCTGGTGACAAAAGAAGAATTCTGAAATGTATACCGAAGAGAATATAATAAACAAACAAATGCCAATACACAAAACAGGATGCGAGTCCTTGAGTGGTTAGGAGGAAATAAAGAAAGAGAGTGGGAAGAGAAGGACGGAAAATTGCATTGCATTTGTTTAAATTCCGTGCTGGAAAACTAATAACATCGACTTTGTCATCGGCTGTCGTCGGCCGAATAATACGACGAGGACGAAGGATGATCCTTCCTTGCAGCTAGCCATTCGTGCACTCGAACGTGATGTCAATTGTCACCGAATTTCAAGAGACAAAGAACCGAAAAGACAGAAAACACAGTGAAAAAGAGAGGTTATCAATAGAGAGAGAGATTTTTGAAAGGAACATTTGAGTGAGTGAGAGGGAGACACATAGTCTCTCCTCCTTTGGGGAGCTTGGAATGCAACGCTGAAAACACAATTCCGAACATCGGTCGGTCGACTGATCCTGATCCTAATCCTGCCCGTACTTCGCACATCCCGCAACGAGGATGCCAAGGAGATTGCAATTTCCCTCTGAAGTTGTTGTTGTTTTCGTTCTTACTGTTACTGTTGTTGTTTTTCCTCCCTACGACAGGTAAACAAATGTCAGCAGCCGCAAGCGACATCGCCGTGACACACGGATTATCCTTGCGCCCGTGAGTAATGCTCATGTCCTTTGGGAGCAAAGAACAACAACAACTACTACTCGCAGGATACATGCAATTTTCTCTTTCTATTCTTTCACTATTTGCCTGTTGTTTTTGTTGTTGTCCCTTGCCCTGCCCTCTATCATGAAGGACTTCAGCAGGCGGAAGACAAAGCGACCGTTTTGATGTCCTTACAAATTTTTCGCTCCAACGAACTTTTTCATCGACAACAATTTGATTGGGAAAATATCCGTGTTTTCATATTTATTTTGAATTTGATTTTCATTTTGTTGGAAATCAATCGAGCCAGTGATTCCTGCGTGATTCTTTGCAGGGCTTCACAGGACCTTTATCAATGGGATCCGCGTCCTTTTCACCATCACGATCGACAGCGGCCCCCGTTGCAGCCGGCCCGATTTCCGCTTGATGCGGGTTGCCAACGATATATTTTTTTCTCTCCCTCTCTCTCTTATATTTCATCACCAGCCACCGACATATACGGGATTCAAGCGCGAGGGCAGTTGTGGAAAAAAGCACCTTGCGTAAATTGTAAATTGTTGCCGCAAACAACATCAGCAAAAACAACAACAACCAAACATTCTAACTCTATGCCGCCAATTGGTCAACAAGATTGTTGTTGATGTTTTGTTGTTGTTGTTAGGGTTTTTATTTCTGGTTGCACGGTGCATCGACGCAGATCAAAGGCCACCGCCCGCGTCATCGACGCCTCCACCAACGGCACCAGCAGCGGCAACCGAACCGAACCGCATGTGAGACGTGTGAACGAGGTTGTAAAAAAACTCGTATTTTCTCCGTCTCACTCTCTCCCTCTCTCTCTATCTCGTCTCTTTGTTGATTTCAAATTATTTGCTCTCGCGCACCGAAGTAAATGAGAAATAAACAAAAATTAAACTCCGAATCAAAGAGAGAACAAAGAAAAATAAAGGGAAGGGTTAACTAAAAAAAAACATGTGCGGGACTTTTATTTGTCTGATGCCACGACTTTGTTGCTGTAGTTTTAATACCTTGTGCACACACGCACACGATCCTGATCATGATCAGCATCGCCAACGCGATCATCACGGTCATGATCTTCATTAAGACGAGGATCGATCGTGGTCGCATGTTGCGCATGCGCAGAGAGAAACTCGAACCGGGGGAACGTGTGAGGCTGCGTGTTGCGCAAATAAATAAACAATTTTTTGTTGTTATTGTTTGTTTCATATGAATTAAATCCCCCAGCGAGCTTATTAATGACCTACGCACACTCAACATCTCGACATTTCAACCCAAACACCAAAACATGAGTGAGAGTTCGCAGGATCTTCGGATCGAATCCTACGCCTCTTCTCATTCGATCCTCTCGTGTTTGAGTGTGAAAATTCGGGAAGCCGTTTAATAAAAATCTCCCGGAATTTCCTGCTACTTATAGGATCGGATTAATAGTCAGATTCCTAGAACGAATTTTACGAGCTCACAAAGTAATCTCGCCACATGCCCAAGAAGAATAAATCCCAGTCTTTAGTGAAGTCTTTAGACCAAAGCAACGGCTTATGGTGGATTTAAAAACATATTTTGAATTTGATTTTTCAACCCACGCCATTCCAAAAAAGGAGCGACTAAATTTCGGGTTTCTTTCATTACTAACTTCACACTGATGAGAAACTCCTCTAATAATGCAATGTAAACTATGTCCCACGAAGTTCTATCAGGAAATCTTAATAAAGAACTGAAATTATTATAGTTATGAGTTAGGATATTTAGTCAAAAATCATGTAGCAGTCGAGATTGTGAATAAAAAAACCATTGGAATATGTTTCTTATGTTAATTTCCCGCCTCCGAACGATCTGTGAACAGGAATAATTCACTGATTAACACATCGTTTCGGTAGGTGTTGATGAGAACGATTTTCTCTATTCTAATTCTAATCTTGGCTTTCCTCACTCTCCTAACCAAACAAGGAAAAAATTCCAATTGAGTCGAGGTTCAATAATGATCACTAAGCTCTATCAGAGGAACCTTGGGGAACCCTGTCATCGGCTAATCACGATGGACACCGAGGCCTCCTGCTGTCAACTGCGCTCGACACCCGCAAAAACAGGTTCTCGCACTTGTCGTCAGCTCGTTATTAAAAGAGCTGAGTTCAACGACATAGAAGGTTACTTAAGGAATATTAGGAAAATTTACGACTCAATCCTAGTTGGAAAATCACTCAACAAAGCGACGGGACATTATAGAGGAATTAAATCAGATTTCTTTCCCCTTCTTTGTGTCCAAAAGAACCCATCGGTGGAGAAGTGGGAGAAGAACTTAATTCGGTGACAACTTTATTTGTTGGCGTCCAAAGACTTCTCGACTTATCGCCATCAGCATCTTGATTGCTGGGACACTTGTTACTCACGCCGATAGGGTTACCATCTGGCTAACAATGGGAATCCCAATTCACATTGGAGGCAACAAAATGACGAAGGAAACAAAGAGACGGCGAGAAAAAGAGAGACGATGAGTAAAAGAGAGACAAAGATAGCAATAAATGTCGATTGATTCGACTCCAAATCCGAACTCATGTCGATGCGTCGAACGAAATGTGGAAATTGGAGGTTTTCTTCCAAAAGCAACAATGAAAATTTGTTGCATCGACACCGACGGTTGTCGGCGATGATGAAATTTCCATACTTAATTTCAATCGGTTGAAAATCTCAGAAATTGAAAAAATACAAAATGAAGCCATCAAAATTAATTTGCATTCCGATTTAGCATAATTTCTTCAAGTTCCCGCCGATTTAGCTGTTCGAAATGTGTTGACAACATATTCATATGATAATTTTTTCATATTTTCGCTTTTATTTACAACAAGTTTTGCATTAATTCAGTGTTTATTTTACTTTTATATATTTTTCTTATATATTCAAATTTAGTTTCGATAATTGATACCGTGACGAATATTAATTTACGATATTTGTGAAATATTGATATTCAACTTGGATTATATAATATTATAATGGGAAAGGAAAACAATATTAGAAACGCTGACTGGATAGAGAAATAAATCCACATAAATAAGAGGCTATTTAGCTGTAGTTTGAGTTATTTAGTTTATATAGTTGTTTTTATTTTCTTGGTATAATTTCGGAAAAATAATTTTATAATTTTATAGTTTAGGAATATAGGTTTTCTGAAGTCTCTTTAATCAAAAATTATAACATAATATTTTACAACATAAAATGATTAAAATAAAGTAATGCTCAAAAGTAAATTATAAAAATTCTTAACTTATAATTTATGGTTCTGAATAAAATTCCATGCCACATTAAATACCATCATAAATACTATAGACTAGACTATATACATAAGTGTTTGGAATATTTTAATTATTTGATATTAAATACAATATAATAGCATGTAATTCTAAACGGAAATAAATCAATTTCATACTCAGGGATAATAAATTCATTATTATCCCTTCCATTCTCCGTCTACCTCTAGATTTTTCTCGCTCAAATCCTCCATAAATGATTTCCATAAGAACAGTTGAATAGAAATTTTGCCTAAATAATAATTCCTATTGAAACCTTTCGAATGCTTCATTTAAATATCGCCAACCTCATTGATTGTAAACATTAGGGGCAGTCGTTTCGATATCCCACCACCCTTGGTATTGTCTGAGCTTTAGCCCGTGACATTCCATCAATACGTGTGATCGCAAATGTCAAGCGACCGATCGCAAATGTCAATCGGTTGTCAAATGTGGCGTAATAAGGGTTAATATCGCCAACTGTAGTGCCTACGAAGGGAAGAATTAAATTCCAGGGGTTTTGTTATTTTTACTCGTCATTCTTTTGGCCTCGAATGGTTCATTGTTGTTGTTGCCGTCTTGTAATGCTGATTGACAGCTCTTGACAGCAAAATGTTAATGGACAATTTGTGTTTAAACTGCGCGTCATGGACTTTGAGGCTGTTTTTTCATCGACCAAATGGTTCGTTTTGGCAACCCTGGTCGAGCAATTGAGACAAGGCGTGAAATTAACCAAACTGTGGTAAGGAAAGGAGTTTCGATAGAGGAGGAAGGGGTCATGTAGGGAGCAATATGTGCATATAAAATGAATGAACCTTAAATTGTCCCCAGATGTTCGGCTTAATGGGTTTTAGGATAATCTTGAGAATCAATTAAATAATATTTCTTAAAAACTAGAACACTAAAAGATAGAGAGTGAAAGAAAATTAACAAGGAAATTTAGAAAGAGAGAGAGAAAATAAGTCCCTCATTTTCACTTCGCAGAATTGGATCGATTTTTGGATTTCGGGCATCAATAACTCGAAAAATACAACAACTTGAATATTACAACAACTGTAGATAATACTCATATTACAACAACTATTTCTAAACTTCTATTCATACATTCAAAATTTTCTCAGAAGTCGCGTGCAAAATATAAACAAAAACAATATAATGCAGACCAATGCCCAAAACCAGAAACAAAAACAAACATTAATGTCCAAAATCGAATCGAATGGGAATGAAATGAAAATTTGGGTGGCAACCCTGACACGCACGCACCATGGGTCTGTGGCTGTTGCTGTCATCGAAGGCTTAAAAACACCGCCTAAAGGACGATTCACAGGATACAATATCAGTTGTTGTTATAATTATTGGGATGTATATTGGAGGGATGTTGTTGTTTATTTCGTTGTTGTTGATATTGTGTTGTTCATTTGTTGTTTTTATCGTCCATTAGACCAAATATTAAAGCATCATATTTTGTTTCGTTCAAGTGTTGTTGGAATTTCCTTTGATGTACTTGTTGTTATTGTGGCTATAGTTGTTATTACCGTAATCGTTGTCGTAGTTGTTGGTGGTATGAAGTTATTATTGGAATAAAGTTGTTGTTGCATTGAAGTTGTTATTGTAGTGAAATTGTTATTGTATTGAAGTTGTTATAGGAATGAAGTTGGCGGAATAATTGTTGTTGTTGTATTATGTCCCATTGCATTCGCCACTCCGCATTTCGATTTGAATTCTGATCATCGACTAAATTGTCTCAACGATTATGTTCATATGCGTGAAAGAGAGGTGTATGTGTGTGAGAGATAAAGAGAGATAGTGCGATGCAATGTACACAAGAGACACGCGTGGGTCTGTTTGCGAGAGAGCGCGTGTGTGTGCGTGTTTGTGCTTCGTCTCTGAGCAAATATTATCCTGGATGATTAAGTTTTCGGTTTTAATAATTTCAGCCATTTGATTTTTCGCTTCATCGCAACAGCTCACTATCTTTCTCTCTTCCTCACTATTTGTCATCTATCACTCGATATAGTTCTCCCTCTCTCTTTGTGTCTCTCTATCCTTCTCTATCTCTCAGTCTCTCTCTATCGCTATCGTGTGGTTGGGTTCGACAACGCTGAGCGGACTAGCAGAAATAGCAACAACAGCAAATTGCTAAGGATTAGCGCATAATCCTGAAAATAATGCTGCGAAAGCAAAGCGAGCAATTATTGAGAGCAAACACTGGGCAATCGAAGGACCACGCGAACGAGGGGAGGGCGCGATGGGAGTGAACGTGGTCCGGGATTAGACCGAACCAACCCTGAGCCAGAGAACCGGACATAGGGATATCCGTGGAGATATCGAGACAAACAGACTCATATTCAGAGACACGAACATTATGATATTTGCTATAGCCAGACACATTCACATAGCCACAGACAGCTGTGTGCATAGACAGATAAATATGCGGATAGATAGGGATAGATAGACGGATTTGCTTGGTGAAAACACAGACGACCGCTGAGAGTGCAATTATCGCCGAATATCCTGATTAAGTTGGCAAAATAAATATTCCACAGCTAGGACCAAGCGAATCATAATTATTCCCTCTCTTATTCTCTGTTTCTCTCACATCCCCTGCCCTCCATTTCTATTTTTCTCTCTCTTTTTCCTTCTCTCTTTCTATTATATCCTCCCATCTCTCCACCCTTCTCTTATCAAATCCATCGCCCTCTCAATCCTCTCTGAATTTGTTTATTTGAGCTTCTAATTGATCTGTGACTGGCGTGCGTGAGATTGTGTGTCGTATGTATGTACAATGTATGTGTGTGAGTTGAATTGCCATTTGACAGTGTGTGTATGTGTTTATTGGTGGCTATTTGTGCTAGTGTCTGTGGGTGTGGTCACTTGATGTATTGGTAGAATTTTCCTCTTGTGTGGGAATAAAATGTTTTTGCGATTCACGCGACAATTATATTGCGAAATTTGCACTAACAGAGTTTGACAGAGATAGGGACAGAGAAATAGAGGGGGAAGCCAGATCAGAAGAGAGAGGCAGATACCGTTATGAAGGATGAAATTGAAAACATCTAATTTAATTGACATTTTCAATGGATTATGGAAAGATTAAATGTATAAATTCTTGGATTATATCAACAAAATTTAATTTAATATATTGCGTATAAAGTTCAAATACCTTGATTAGTTTTCAGAAATACATTTGTGATGTTTTTTTAATTGTGTAGCTCTCCCCATATGTACATATATCACAGTCAACACAAGCCAAAAAAATATACCACAATTCTTTTCTAATCCTCTTGCATTTATTCTTTTTCACCCAATTGATATTTTCTTTTGTTAATTTCTGAGCATCTACGATGATATTTTCTTAAATTAATTAGTTGACAACGAGAACCGGTTAAAGAAAATAATAAAGAAACAAAAATAAACCCCAAAATTTAGATCTTATCAACTGCTGTGAACAAAGTAAGTAAATAAAACTCTGAACTCGTGCCCAGTGCGTGGAAAAGTTCTCCCACCAACGATTTGCATATCGAAGCAGGGAATCTGATATATTTTGTCGACGGCTGGGACACCTAATTTCAGACACCACATGCCTTGCTTTCCCCGATATACACAACTAACGGCTTACTTTCTCAGTAGAACGTATAATTGAGGTCTGAAACAGCTGCTAAGCCATGGCTTAAACTCAGTTAAAATCGTATTTTAGAGTTTTTCCTACGCGATCCGCCCACAAGAGCTGCTGCGGCTGCGACTTAATTAGAGGCTTATGGAACCTCTGAAAATCCAATGGCAACGATTCAGCTTGCTTAAAATCTAATTTAAGGATCTTCAAGGGAATATCTCTATTTCATCTCTCTCTCTATCTCATTCTGTCAGAGGATATTCCTCCTAACTAAACCCATATTAACGCCCAAATAAGAACTTTAATTACTTGAAACAAAAACTAGAGCAACAACAACGAGGGACAAGTGGTCGGAAATCCTGGATCATCCTCTGGCGAGTGAAGTTGTCTCTCGGAGGTTTCTACTTTTTCTTCTTTTCTACTCCTTCTCCACTTTTCTTCTTCTTCATGTTGTTGAAGGAGGCTGATGCCACGGGCGGTCAGTTAATTACAATATCAAGTAAACCGCAACGCCTTTTGTGAGCGAACCGCAAAGGATATTTTCTACAGCCTAGAGTTTTATTGGCTTCGAGGTAAGAGCGATGCACAACAAGAACAACAAGAGTAACATGGACATCGAAGGAGACAAGAACAACAACAACATGAACAACAAAGGCAATAAGAACAACAACAACATGGACATCGAAGGTAAGAACAATAATAACTACAAATATATCGAGATAAAGGTAACAAGAAACCACCTTTCGTCCGGTTTCGAGCCCTGGGTTCGCTTTTACACTTGTACAGTTTACAACGCCAACTAAACAAAGAGGACTATTCACAAATATACAACAAAAACAACATCATCACCATCCTCATCATCATCGTCATCAGCACCCTGGAGAAGAGCATTTGAATGAAGCTCGAGATAATTAGGTGTCAGGTACACGCGATCATCAACATGATGATTGGAAATAAAAAAAGCAAAGGTATAAGAAATGAAGGAAGGTAGATGGACAGACAGACAGATAGACAGGGAGATAGATAGACCTGCGGTATCTTTGGTCCAGTGGCGGCCGGTTCATAAATCATCAAGAAATAAATCCTAAATTTAAATTCAAAGGAAACTAAAACCTAAAACGATGAGAGGTTTCATATAAAGAGATTATAAAGTAATTTTGATTATGATAATTTATGAAGATATGGTCTATGGATGTGGAAGAGAGAAGGAGGGTTGCATAATGAAGAAAAGCAAGAATAAGAAGAATACATTTATTTTAAATCACAATGATTTTGAATGTTCGGTATTAAATTCATGATGACTAAATTTCTTCAAAAGAAAACCATGATTTATGAGAGAAAAATTATAACTGAATTTACATTTATCAAATTTACTTATAATGTTCAATTATATCATTAAATATTTTAGTGTCTAACAAATATTAAATAAAGAAAGAACATTTTTTTAATTATTGAAAACAAAATAATTTAATAATATCTATGGCATAGGTTAATCAATGAAACTAAATTAATTCAAAATACTCAATAATACCTTATCTCTCATAATCATAATGTATTATCTCTCTATTGACTTCGCATGATTCCTCCGAGAAGAATTTCACACAAGGACCATTCGTCTGGAACCGCAGCTGATGCCGATGATGCTGATTTAATCGTAGATTTATTAACTCTCAATCACACAACAAAGCAATAAACCACATCTAAAGAAACGACAAAACACTCACAGCGAAAGTGTGTTACGAAGAAGATGAGTGGAAAAACCACTGCAGGATTTCGATATCCTTGAGACGGAGACACCGAATTGGAGAAATGCAGTGAATTAGAAAGAGATTTGGGATGACTTTGGACGAGGGGAAAATGACTTCAATGCAAGCAAATAAATCAATGCTGAAATAACAGTTTCGAAGAGAAACAAAGAAACAATGTGAAGGAAAAGAAAGAAAAACCAATCGAATCATGTGAAAAGGAACCCGTCTTCAAAGCCAAACTAACCGAAAATACTGAACCAGATCCTGACGTGAACAAAGAAATGCGATTTCTATGGCAGACATATTAAATGTCACACATTCACGTATCGAAGGGAGGGGCGGAGGACGCGTGGTGTGAAGAGAAGGAGGATGGAGAGAACCACGGGAAGCCAGACCACGCTTCGTCAAGATTCCTCACCCAGCACGAGATGCCAGAGGATGGAGGACGATAGGAGCTGGGTGTCTGCGGCATGGGGTTGAATTACGTGTTGCGGTGCTTTTTTCCGCACGAGAGGATTTGCCATCCCACTCTACGCCCTCTCGTTCTCTCCCATCACACTCACAGAGGGCACCTAATTTTTAATTCAGCTCACATGTTGGGCATGCAGTCGTCGGTGGGTGGGTTCGGCTCCTTCGAGACCTTTGCCAAAACAGAAAGAAGAATTGCGGAAGATGCGACCGAGGACCAAGGATATCATAATGATGTCCTTCTCAACGAAGCCGCCACCGCCACCGCCCTCTTCTTCATCTTTCTTGCCTCCCTCTGCTTTTTCCTCGCCTTTTATAGAATTGATTTATACTCGGCAGCCGCTTTCCGCCGGTGACTTTTGGGCAAGATTTGTGGCCAAATGTTGTCGTAATTGTGTTTGGAAATTACTTCGCAACTTCTTCATCTCTCTCTCGCTCTCTCTATCGTTCTTTTATTCTTTCTTCCTTTGTCGAATGGAGGAGGAAACGATTTTTTGTTTCTGTTCAACCGAGGCTTTGTTTTTCCTTCGTAGCCCAAGCGGGAGTGGGTGGAAGTTTTTGTGGGCAGAAGGCTCGTCGTGGTATCCAGTGACATGCGCCGCATGCCTGATTGGCTTCTTGACCCAGGCGAAGCCGTCTTCTTCGTGCTGTCATCTGGCGTCAGGATTTATAATTAATTTAGTTCGTTGGATGGACCCATATCTCAGGGTGGAAGGTTGAAGTGTTGTAGGCAATAATTATTTTTCGATCATGGCCACTCTCTTGGCTTATTCTGGAAATTGAAACCCCAGTCGTGTGGGATTATTCTATTGAGTCGAAATGAAAATGATATTTTAGTTGCAATGAAAGGGATATTTCATTTCACATTTCAATGCTCAACTCAACTCAAATGATTTCATTTGAACTCAGTTCCCAGAAACTCGTTATCCTTATCCGCTGACAGGCTGCCCGCGGCGAGCTGTCCTCATCTGGCTCCTTCGGTCCTTGGCAAGCGGTAAAAAGTGATTGATTCGCAGTCCTATGGGCGAAGGCGGCGCATCCTGTGGGGGCGTGTTCGTTACTCAGACACTTCTTTGGCCTCCGCCGTCACACCTTCTGCTACCACTCGCTCCCGTTATCCTTTACTCCATGTCCTGCATAAAGGGTCCTTTTAAGGATGCGCTGATGAGTCAATTGGATTTCTCACAATTTTCCCCTTAAAAATAACATAATTCTTCACACCAAGCAGGAGCAAAAAAAATGTGTACTCCTCCTTCTCTTTGGATCCTCGTGTCCTTCTTCTATTGAGCAGTGTCCTGTGAAGCCTTTGATCTTGCTCGTACCCAGTAATCAATCATGACTTCCTCCCTGCCGTGGGTTTCTTTTGCATTCCGATTGCACTGCGGCTTCTGCGGTTTCCACGTCCACCCACGGCACGATTTCCTCGTATCCCTTTTTCCTCCTTCTCTTTGTTCGCTCGCCTTATGTCAGTCTATTCTTTTGCCTCTTCTCGGTTTCCTTCGAACAAAAACTACCAACAGCAGCAGCAGGAGGCGGAGGCCGAGAATTTTCAGGAGCAGAACAAGCAACAACCAGCAGCCGCCCCTGCTAGCAGCTGATATCCTGTTGTCATCTTGTCTTGTCCTTTCTTTTCGCCGTTCCTCCTCCTTTGATTTCTTGCCTTTCACTTCATCTGCACCTCGCCTTCGGTGACTCCGGCCTCGCCTTAAAACCGGGTCTCCAGGTTCTGGTTCGGTGATCAGGACGAATCGTTTTTGTAGGTGTGAAATTGTATCCTTGCTCATGCATATCCTGTTGACGTTTGTTATTGAGTTGTTCGTCTTGCCGTTTGTTGTCCGATCCCTTCTCTCTCTCTCTCTCTTGTGCTCTTTCGTCTTTCTTTTCTTTCTTTGGTTGGACGACAATGGCAGCAATAGAAGAACATATGTTTGGCAAATGTTCTAATAGATTCATCATCACGTGGTTTCCTTTATTTGATCCTCGCACTCCATTGTTCGTCGATTCGGTCTTTCAACAACTTTTGTGCATTTCGCTATTGTGTTTTTGTTGTTGTTACCCACTGACTTGCAGTTCGTCGTCCTTTGTATCCTGGTTAATTTATTGATGTGTCCGGTATTTATTGAGATGCGCGGTAGACCTCCATCTGTTGCCGTCTTCCATCACTTTTTCTCACTATGAATATTTTTCAATTCTTCGTTTGAACGAAAAAAATTACAAATTCCTTCCTTATGCTCAAATATATAAAGGTAGGAATGCAATTCATAAATGGAACTTTTGCCCCAATTTCCTACTTTTTGCGTTCTTTGAGTTCCTAATTAAGGAAGGAAGTAGGAACAAGGAAGGAAATCCTACAAACGCAGAGTAATGAATTTCGTAAGATTCGAGATGAAACCTTCCAAATTGGAACAAAATTCGAAAGTGTGTTTGTCTTTTAAATAGAGAGATTAAAATAATAACCAAGTAATTGAGTTGAGAAGAAAGTTTATTTATCATTATATTTTTTTTTTTAAATTTTTTTAAGTTTTGAGAATTAATATCTAAAGCAAAATCATGTACTGAAGAAAAATAAATATTGATTTTTATAATATTGAATTATCTATATTATGTACATTACGAAAATAAAACAAAAGATTTTCAAACAATTTTCTATTTATTTATTTCAGTATATGTTTTTGAATTTATATTTATTTTGTTTCAGCTGAAGTTGCTATTGCTGTTATAATTAGTTTACATTTTTAGATACTACTTCTAATTCTTGTAAAAAAAATAAATAAAACAATATATTTAATTTGTTAAATTCAATATTTATTTATTTTAATATATAAACTATAAATTATGAATAAATTATTATGAACTTTTACGAATTTATATTTTTTTTAAATTTATTTTTAATATCCGAATCAATCAAGTAATCGGTACTTCTCCTTCACTGAAAAATCTCCAAATTGAACTTTCAATGCGATGCACAAGAGGATGAAATATTTTAATAAAGAATCCTTTCTGTCGAGCATAAGAAATAAAATGAACGAACGATGAAATGAGGAGAGATCGTGAAAAATATTTTATTTTATTCAAAGGATGCGTGATAGCAGGCGAAAGGGGAGAGAAGGAAAGAATGTTGGCATCGTGGAAGTTTATTAATATGACGAATGCATAAATGATGTTGACTTCCGTCGAATTGCTGGGTGTTGTTATTGAAATTGTTGTTGTTGTTACTATTGTTGTTGTTACCATTGTTGTTGTTGCTGCTAGTGGTGAATGCAATATGCGCAACGTCGTCCACAGCAACGTCTCCGGGAGTAGGCGGAAGGATCTGCGGGAACTTAATTTGCGCAAATCAACGGATGAAGACGCCACCGTCTCGCACAAGGATCGCGCATCAATTCGTGAATCGAGTGGCGATGACGAGGACGTGGTTCCACCATGAAAATGGCAGGCTGGTTGCTGGAGCGGAACCGGATGTGAAAAGGATGAAATTGCGACGCTTCTTTCGAGGTTTCTTCGCCTGGCGTGATTTTAATTTGATGCCATCGACAAGGACGAGGAAGACGACGACGATGCCGGAGGACTCAAGGTGCCGCATATTAAAATCGGCCGTCATTGAAACTCATCGCCAAGCGGAAACGGAAGTCGTAGCGGAGAGGAGAACTTAATTTTCTATTAAAATTCCAGGGACTCGAATTTAAGAATTGAATTTGCAATCGAGAAGCAAATGTGATTATCAAGGAGTGCATCCTGTGGCGCCAGGATATCATCGGGTGTGCAGGAAAAAATATTATAAAAATAAAATAAAGTAAAAAATAAAATAGAGAACAAGAGAGAGAGAAGGATTTTCCATGACAACTGCTGGGACGATTTGGACACGCTTCGTCGGCTGCAGACCGAACGTAAGGAGGAAAATCATGGAAACCGAAGAGACTTCCGTGAGCCATGTGCCTGCGACATCCTGCTGCAGGACTACCTGGGTGCATAGCGAATTCCTGTGTGCAAATTGCATGAAAACATCCTGCGGATCCTGGGGCAATTGTTGTCCACGTCACGAGAATTGACACAGAGCTCAGCGGCGACGAAGACGACAACGACGACGGTGGCAGGGGATCAGGGTCAGGATGCTCGAATTTCGTTACGCATTTTGATTCCTTTCTACATCGATGGCCACGGCGACGTGGACACAAGACGAATGTCAATAGAGACCCAAAAGTCCTCAGGACATTCAGCAGGCTGTCCGGCGCAGAGGGCGAAGAAGCGAAGCTAAAGAGGATAACGAATTGGAGATGTAATCGCCTGGTGGCCTGAGGGGAACACAGCTGCCACAAGATGAACCCTCCACGAAGGATTTTGAAGAATTTTATTGAGAACTTTAACAGACAAGATTACGCATATTATCCTACGCTCAAATCGAAAGTTCTCTATCCAAAGCGATTTTCCTACGAGCTCTCCCGTCCAAAGCGAGTGTCCGGCGAGTTCCTAGTGAAAAAATCTGTCCTGTTGCAGCTGCCTCTTGACATCCCCGACACTTGCTGTCGATCATTGAGCCATCATATGGAAAATTCTGAAAAAATCCTCTTCACTCCAGACGATCCTGATGTCAAAACAAACTAAACTCCCACAGGAATCATGCAGATCATGTGCCGAGGTGACGACTTGTCGATTTTTCTTCCCGATTTATAACTTCCTTTGGGCATTTGGGCGTCTCTAAACTGCATGTAATTATCGGGAAATTCTCGCATCTTGGCGCCTCGAAGTATCCTGGCCGACGTCCTGGCGAACGGTGATAATTCACCGAAGGCCACGAGTGTCGATCGACGCCTTCTTTCGTCACCGAGGAGGGCGCGTAACTCGATACTTGTTTTGTCTGCTCTGCCTTCGAAGGACATGCTCAAGGATGCGAGCACAGGATGTGTCATCAGTTCTCGACGAGCATGTGCGATGAGGAGACAGATCTTTGCATCTCGAAAAGGGTCCTAGTTTTACAGCCTCTTCTCATTAGCATGTGTGATCTATGAGTTGAGCGTGGAAGGGGGTAGAATTTGTGAAGACATTTTTTTATATGTATGTGTTTTTAACATATAAGTTTTTCCTCATGTATTTGGAAATACATGTATGTTAAATATTTTTTATATTTGAATTAAATATGATACTTCACAGATATTTTTTAAAATTTCATTTTTCTAACATGTATTATCTTTTTCTATAAATTTCTGAGAACTTTATATACACCAATTTTTTTCTCATGTTAAAGTTCTTAGTAATATAATTTCTAATTTTCCAAGTAGTCTAAGTATTTTGAATATTTCATATATTGAAGATTATTTTGGGATATAATTAAAAATTATTGATTCAATATTTTCTTGATATCAGTAATTTTTGGGTTAGTTTGTACATTTGAAATTTTTGTTTACTATATATTTTTAAGAATTTGAAATTTTAATTTACTTTTATTTATTTATTTATTTATTGAAAATATTTTTGTGTCAGTTTCTACATTTTCGAAATATTTTATTTCTTTTAAAAAATGTATTATATTTCAGATTAGCTATTGTTATTTCAAAGAATTTCTAATTTTTCATACATTTTTATATTTGAAAAATATTTTTGTTCCTCTAAGCAATTTTACATCGTGTGAAATATTATTTGTATTTTAAAAAAAAACGCTTCACAATTTTTATTATTCATGGAATTCAATTGAATAAATTTCAACCTAGAGCCTATAAAATGATAATAAAAAATTTTTTTTTTAAATTTATAGCTGGAAAAGGACATGCGATATCATTGACAGCCTCTTCTATACACTTCACTTACCTCCCCTTTATCCACGCTCTCTTCGAAATTTTTGACTGCGAAATTTTCGGAAAAATCAAAAAATGTATTTTGTTGTTCACATTGGAATATGTTTTTTTGGTTTAGTTTTTGTCGAATGCAATTCATTCAATTCAAAACAACTTCCGTCGGCCATATTTTGCGACTTGTTTTTCTGCATTCATAGATAGAGTGCCAGTGGACAGATAGACCGACTGCCATGAGATAGAGAGCGAGGAGGGGGACGGACGATGAGTCGAATATATGTTTTTAATAAAATTTTCACGAACTCGAGCGATAAACAAATTTTATTGTCTTTATTATGCGAATATACTCACGAATACACACACATATACAGAGTCACATGATCACACACACATATGATCACACTTTCCCGTACTCCCATACTCCCACATGTATGCATTTGTATGCAATGAATGAAGATTAATTAAAACAACAAAAAGTGAATAAATTAAAAAATAAAACGAGAACAACAACGACCACGAAGAAAAAAGTACAACCGCCATGGATTCGAAACAAATTCAAAACTCGGTGCAAATAAAAACAAACGCAAAAAAAAGAGAAATTGTAAAAAAATGTGAACCGGAAATGCGAGCACAACAAAACATGGCGAGCACAAGAATGCGAAAATAAATGGCCACCGAGCGATGCTGGAGTTAGTTGTTGGTTGTTGTTGCCTTTGGAGCTGCTGCCTCTGGCGGTTCTGATCCCGGTGGCAACACTGTTCACCGCTTTGTGGCAAGAAGGGAATGGTGAGAGTGCGACAAAGAGAGAGAAAGAGGGACGAAATGTGACGGTGGCAGCAGAAAAATGTAAAACAGAGCGATCGGAAGGCGAGTTAGAAAATGGAGAGCTCTGCCCCCATCATACTTCTCTCCACCAAGTCTTCCTTTTCTCCATCGCTTCTACCTCCTCCACCTCTGACTTTCCTCTACGTCCCTCCCCCTATTCATCCTACTCCAACATACCCTCAGTCTTCCCCGCAGCGAGGCCGCGATCCACCTGCCGTCGGAGAGGAGCGAAATGAGCGAGGTTCGTGAGTGAATGAGACAACAAAGAGAGAGCAAGAGGGAGAGTGTCACAGAGAGAGAGAAAGAGTGAGAAAGAGAGAGACAGCGCGCAAGTGAGTGAGTGAGTTTATTTCGCTGTGCTCGATGGCCGCAAAAAGCGGGACAATTAAATTTATGGTCAAAACCCCGTTGGTAACCACCGCAGCAGATAGATTTCGGAGAGATTCTCGTGTTCTTTCTACTTTTTTTGCCTCTACTCACGTCACCCCATACCATTTTCCCTCTCTCTCACACACACACTCTCTCTCATTCTCGTGGCCCCCTCAACTTGGTTGGTTTTATATCTGTTTTCATTACGAGCGGGAAATAGAAAAGAAGAGTTTTGAAAATGAACCAAACGACGACTGGACGACTGAGAGAAGAGAGTGAAACAACAACAAAAACAATGATGAGAGAAAAAATATAACAACAACAATGATGACAGAAAAAATACAATAACAACAACAAAAATTTAAAACAATACAAGAAAAATGCGAACAAAAATATAAAAACAACAACGCATGCATTTTTAGAATATTTCGCGGAAACGGAAGTTGAGTTTGAAGTTCGCATGTGGTGAGTGGATCGAGAGAGAGAGATGCATTGAGGGGGAGAGGGAAAGAACGAGAGGGAATTCGAGGAAATAGTGTTGTCATCCACAGACAGGTCGACGTTCGTTCATTCGTTTGTCCATGTATGAGTTTCAGTTCATGGTTCTGGTTCGAAATGAAAATGTTCGTGTTTTTCTCGCATGCCTCACGTGATCCTTTCGCCTCGCCATCGTCCTTCGCTGGTTTAATGAGTTTTCAATTTTTTAGAAAAACATTGCGGAAAAAAACTTCTGGAAATGCTTCTATTTCCCTCTAACTCTGCTTTTCTTACTAATCTCTTTCTCTTTGGTTTTATTTTAGAATGACTTGATTTTCTAATGATGGCTTCAAAGAAAGATGTTGTCCACTTGAAAAGTCCTGAATTGACTCTAAATTAATTTTCCTTTCGAAATATTCTTGTCCATTTTGTGGCAAAATTCTATAATCTGTGTGATCGATTCCAAATAAAATTATCTTCCTTAAGATGATTATTAAGATTTTTCCATTAGAAGTTCTTCTAAATTCCTGGTTCTCTACTACTTCTAATAGGTCTTTAAGTCATCAACCGCTTAGTAACCCCCACCTTCCTCTTATATTTTTCCCTTTTTCACTTCTGTCTTTTTTCTTTTCTTTCTCTCCTTTTCTCTTCCTCCATTCATTTGCCACAAAGTTCACACAACAGTGTATTGCAAAAACATTGTTTTTTTTCCCTCATGAACAAGTGAGAAGAACCACAGAAAGAGCGAGAGAGAGAGGTGGAAAATTGAGGAAAAAAGTGTTGCATATTTTTCACGTTTCACATAAATTGCAGTCGTTCACTTCTTTTCTGATTATTTTATTTGTTCTTATTGTTATTGTTGTCTCAATCATTTTTGTTTTTGTAATATTTGTTGTTGTTACACTATTTTTTTATTACTGTTACAGTTACTATATTGTTGTTTTATTTGTTGTTGGTGTTACTGGTAAAAAATACTTGCAACAAGGTCTACGTGTATCCTTGAGGGAAATAGTTTTCCACAGGATATTTTTCAACAATTTATTGTTTTGTGAGGTTTGCTCTGTTATTGTTGTCTTTGTTGAAGTTATTGTTGTTATTATTGTTATAGTAATTGTTTTTGTAATTGTACTGCTAGTCTGTTAGTGTAGCCATTGAAACGTTGTTGTTATTTCTGTTGTTGCTTTATGTGTTGTGTTTTTATTTTTTAATTCTGACTTGTTTTAATTTTTTGTCGTTTGTAATATTTTCTTGTTGATTTAATTGTTTGTTTTTGTAACGCTCTTGCTTTTGTTCTTGTAATTTCTTATTGTTTTGGTTGTTATTACCGCTCAACTATTTCACTCGCATTCCCATGAAGTTGATGAAAAAAATGTCGCCCAGCTTTTTTTTCTTTCTCTCTCTTCGTTCGGTATTTGCAACCGAGCTTTATGATTTGTAGAGCGAACACCTCTAATTCTCTGTTCCACTCACACTTTGTCTCTTCTTTCACTTTTTGTTCCCTTGCTCTCTTTTTCTCCCTCTGTTTGTTATAAATTTTAAGTCAATGGGTTTCTGGGTTTCGCTCCTGCTTCCTTTTCAGAATGCTGAAATAGATGTCGGTGTTGCTGTGGTGTATTTTTGTGCTGTTATTTTTTTTATTGTTCTGGTTATTGTTGTTGTGGGAGTAGTTGTTGTTCTTTTTCTGCTGTAGGTGTCTGCGTGGAAGGATTTGTTAATAAATTTTTAAAATGTCGCACCGCAAAGCAACGGAAATAAATTCAACGTCGCGTGTAGTGGCGTGGCATGGCGCAAAGTGTGCCAGTGGTGCCAAGTTAGATGTTGAACAATATTTCTCTGTTCCCCTCTCTCTCTCTCTCCCTCTCTTTCTCTTTCTTTCTCCATATACTTTGAACTCTCACTTCATTTCGATCTGCTTACTTTAACTTCTACTTAGAATTATTATGTAGACATAAAGTGACCTTTAGTTTCCTTGGAAAACTTAAAGTGCTGCCAAGTTTCCTCGAGAGACTTTAAATAATCGAATTCTCTATCGATTGCTCCAAGTTTCTGCTCTATAAAATTAGGCTTTAATGACATTAAAATCGAATCAAAAGCTCGTTTTTCCTTTGCAAATACACCAAACATCGATCGATCCGTCATCCTTCGAGCATCCTTCGAATGCGACGTGATGCACAAGGATTTGCGTCAATATTTTGATAGCGTCCTGTGTGGTTGTTCCTTTTTGTTGTTGTTATTATTGTTGCTGTGATTGTTTTTGTTGTTGTTATGCCTCCATCACCACGGCGAACCACTTGGCAGAGTGCGTGCAAAAAGCCAAGGACCTCAGCCTAACTCAATATTTGCTCAGAGTTCGCTGGGACCGCTGGGAGGAGAACAACAACAAAGAAAATCACAACAACATCAAGAAGCGACTACAACAACAACATCCACTACACATTCGTGGACCCTTTTCTTCCGCCTTTAACAGGCATTTAATCCTGTCTGGCGGAGTGGCGAAAGGTCCCGGCTTAGACAAACTTTGCATAGTTGAGTGGAGCGACAGCCGCCGGTAGACGACGACACGAGGACCTGATGGTGAGGACAGGATCCCGGTCTCAACAGAGACAGGGATGAAGGAACACGAGGATGATGAGATGAGGACGATGAGATGAGGACGAGGTTGTTGTTGAAGACAAGCACGAGGGTGGTGATGATGATGGACGCACGAGGACGACTCTGATAATGACGAGACGATCAGGAGGGAGAGAAGAAGGGCGAGAATGAGGAGGAAGAACAGAAGGAAGATTGAAGGTGGAAGGAAGAGATCATCAGATGCAATGCGTTTTCGTCGTCGACGATGGTGCGACGATTTGAAGCCCGCAACCACGCATCCTTTGTTCTCGATACGCCGATTTAGGGATTGATTTGTTTACCGAACGCACGCCAACGAAAAAGGATTAACTTTCCGGCCACATTGCAAGGCGCAAACAAATGCATCACGTGCGACACACGACAACAACATTGACGATGAGGACGCTGACGGCGAAGACAAATAAACAAACGGAGGCTGTAGGAATTAAAATAAAACTCTGAAGGAGTACACAAAAAAAATAACCCCGAAGGACCTGCTGGTAGTACTCAAAGGACCATCGACATAGACGTTCGCAATCAAAGCGATCGACTCTGGTGGCTGCAGCCGTTAAGTGCTTGCGAATATGGTGAGGTAGTGAAGAGAGGAGGGAGGAGAGTGAAGACTAGAGTGAGGAATCTTGGAAAAGAAGTACTGGAAGCATCAATCGTCCTCGGAGTCCCTGCAGTGGGAGCGACGACTGTCTTTATTTGAAGTGAATTCTCCAAAAAGCTGCAGCTAATAAGATTTCTCTCTCTCTATCTCTATGTTTGCAATTTTCTGGCAAGGATGGAGACTTCAATTGACAACTGAGGAGTATCCTGTTGTTTTTTGGGAAATGTCCTGCGCCTGCCATGGCACAACATAAACAACATCGCTTGCGGTTTAAATCAACATTCATCAGACATGCTGACGCCAGACGTCTGTTGGTTTTAATTACCGAAATATAAGAAACATTTGCATAGGGAACCGGAAGGAGAGCTCATGGGGGAGAGCGAAAAATGAGAGAATAGAAAGACAGAGGGGAGAGTGAAAAGAGAAAGAGAAAATATGGAAGAAAGTACAGGATAAGAATTAAAATAAAAATCAAAATAAACAACGAACAATATGGCAACGGCGACGAAGGAAACGATGATGTGAATGCAGGAAACGATGATGAAGAACGAGTTAGTGGTGCAGATAAAAGGGACGGTGATGAAGAACATTGCAAAGATGACAAGGAAGGAGGAGACTATTGAAATGTATTTGCACTTTGGGTACCACTCATCATTTATGGAATCGGAATAAAGCATTTCGCATTGCGATATTCCGGTGAAATTAATGAAAGGAATCTACCTACCGGGAGAAGAGTCGAAGGATGGATGAAGGAAAAAAGTGATCAAAAAATTTCAAAAATAATTTTTTGTTTTTTTGAAAAAAAAAAAAAAAATTTTAATATTTACAGTAATATAAGACCTAAATTAAAAAATGCAACAAATTGAAATATTAAGAAAAACAAATTATTAATTGATTGATTTCCTTTGCATTGAAATAATATCATTAAAAAGAGAACATAGTTTTTTTTCTTCAGAAGACTGCATAGTGGGAGGGAGATGGAGAAATATATCACTGCTAGAGTGCTGAAATATCCATGTCAGCGAGGCATTAGCAGACAGCTACCCCTCTCACTTCCTTCTCTTTCATTCTGTTCAAGTTCGCGAAAAACCATCTAAAAGAAAAAAAAAAATCAGCGGTAACGTTGGAACAGATTTTTAATGGTGCCGCATGTTTTCCATGCGTCTCTTTCTAAAACTCCATTTGGCACTAGTTTCACTCTCCATTTCTTCTTCTTTGCTCTCCTCTCCATCGCATGTGCTGTCAAAATGACATTTAGGTTTATTTTTATGTGTGCGTGTGGAATTTCTGTTCGATCTGGGAGTTCATCTGTGCATCCGTCTCGGGATGTCTATCTAACTGTCTAGCTGTCTTGCTGTCAGTCGTTCTGCCTTATCTCAGTTTCTTTCTTTTCAATCACTGTGAAGAGATTTTCAACAAGGGTGAGATTTTTTTTATATATATATATTTTTTTTTTTATTTCTTGAAATATATTTGTTCAAATATTTTTCAATCGTTTACATCTTCTCTCTCTCTCTCAAACTATCTCGCTTACTTTTCTCTCCCTCTCTCTCTCAAACTATCTCGCTTACTTTTCTCTCCCTCTCTCTCTCAAACTATTTCGCTTATTTTTCTCTCCCTCTCTCTCTCAAACTATCTCGCTTACTTTTCTCTCCGTCTCTATCAATCATCTCTCGTTTCTCTTCATCGACAACTTCAGTATTCCCTCAGAGAATGTGCTCTCTAGAAGTTCCTTTCGATTTTCCATCGAAAATTCTTTTTTAATTTTAAGTTTTTCCCATTTCTACATCGTGTCTTTAAGATTAATTGCTTATGTATTTTCTTCTTATTTTTTTTAATATCTTGTATCAGTTACAAATGTTCCGTGTTCATACAAGTTTGAATTAATTTTTGAATATAAATTTCGGAATGAAATCGCATTAAACTTAAAAAGTCCATGTTTATTATCTCCTTTGTGTCCCTCCCTTGACTCCATCCATTTTCGTTGACCTCTCATTGACTTTTTGTTTTTTTCGCTCCGTGTCTCCGTCGTCTTCGCCTCCCCCGTTGACTCCGTGGACACACTCCCCTGGCCTCCCTCGCGACCTGTTGCCCCTTCATCAGCAGCAGAGGTCATTAATGAGCAAGCGAGCCAGCGGGTTCGCCCCGAGGCGCCGTCACCACCATAAATTCCAATTAACAAGAAAGGCTTAAATTCTCTCCGATCAATTCGACCACCTTTCTCTCACTCTCCATCTAATTCGTTTGCTCGTCCGCGCCCACTGAACCCAGCACCTTGAAGGACATGCGCGAGCAGCTAATTTATTGCCTTCTGTCAATGGGATATCGCGCTCCATAACTTTATTAGGATAAAGGGCGCGGTCAGGGGGGAGGGAATTCTGTCCTTGGCGTGCGTGGACAAATTCGGGGGAAAATGTTGCAACAAAAACAATAGCTGGAAGGCAGACACGGTCGATGACAACACTTTGTTGGTCGTCATCGTCGTTGAAAAATGAATAAAAATTTTGTCGCATTAAAAGGACACGGAGTTCGCGTGGAGAAAGGGTTCGTTGAAAAAAAGGACACCAAATGACCAGACATGACACAAATAATTCAAGCGTTCTCGCATTCTAACCCTTTACTTTGTTGCCTTCTTCTCCTCTTTGTTACCCTGTCTCCCTCTCTTTTAACCCTCGCATTAACTTGTGAGACCGGCAGCAGCTGTCGGGAGGATTTTTGTCTTTTTTGTTAAAAAAAACCGTAAAAAACGAAAATTTTAAAGTAAAAAAAATTATAAAAAATATAACAAAATATAAAAAAATAAAAAAAAAAATTCTACCGGACAAGAGTCTAAGAGGATTCTGGTGGCCATGCGACAACGGCTAATTTGTTGACGAGCGTCGGAATCCAATCAAATGGGACAACAACAACAACAGTGAGTAGAATAAACCCGCAAAAATGGAATTAAAAACGACGAAAGACAAAAAATTATAGATGCAGGAAGAGTCGAAAAAAGGATATCATTAGGCTTAGTGAGTATTTTGTCCTTCCGGTTCTTGGAGAAGAGGCGCCAAACTGTATTGTTGTTCTCCTACTGGGGGATTTTTGTTGGATGGGTTGTTGTTGCTTATGGTAGAGTTGTTGGTTAACTGTCTGTTGTTGTTGCTCGAACCCAATTTATTAATTATGAGAAAGGACCCGCGCTTCAGGATAACAAGCGTGAAACAAGTAATCACTCTTAACGATGGTGCGTCATGCACGACAGCGGCTCAAAATTTGAAGCCGAAGCTGGTGCAAAGCGACAACGGATCACAGAGGAGAGAAGGGGAGAGAGATATTCACCCTGTCTGGACAGCTGGGGGTCGACAGATGAGTTAGGGTTAAGGGTCCACAGCTTAGGTGACGCTGGGTTAAAACGTAGTGAGCAGAGGTTTATTTTTGTGCGAGTTCTGTTGAAGCGACGCGGATCAGAGGCGATAAATATTCATAAATCGCGCTAAAAGGGTTGACTACCCAAAAGGACCTGTTCCTCGAACTCCTCTCAACTCATTTCGTCCTCTCAAACAACACTCGTTCTGCAAAAACCCATCTTTTACCTTGATCTCATCCTGTTTGCCCCATAGGACCTTCGAAACGACTCCTCTTCTTCTCCCTCTTCGTTGTTTTTTTAATCCTGTGGACATTTTTCGTCCAAATTATATTTTGCGATGGAAGTGTGATGTGTTTTTTTAAGTTAATGTGGTTGATATTATTTTTATTTTCCCTTCTCCTTATCTCTTACTCACTTCATATCTTTGTAATGATTTTGCTATTATTTTTATTATTATTTTATTAATTATAACGATTATTACTTTTGTTATTATTTTTTCTTATATTATTTTGTTTATAATTTGTTTTAATTATTTTGCATTTTGTTTTGTAATTGTTTTTGTAAATATTTTTATTATATTTTAAACAATTATTTGTGTTATAAATTCTTTATTTTTGTTATTATTTTTGTAATTATTATATTTCTATTGTTACCATTCTTGTTGTTGGTTTTGTTAACCTTCGTTCATTGTTATCTCATCGCCATCCAAAATCCACTTCCGTTTCCGTCTTCATCGCCATCGCTATGACACCCACGTCTACGTCCACATCCTCGTCCACGACCACAACCACAGTTTCCTTTCGCCTTTCGCTGCCACAACCACAGCGACGACCACATCGACGACCACATCGACGTCACCAGGATAACGAACACGAATTCTTCGGTCTTGCGTCGAATCGACACAACTACAGGAGTATCCAATGGAAGCCCAAGGAAGAACAAACGATGAAAATGTCCACGAAATCGATAGTCGTGCATGACGGGAATCCTTAACGAGAATGCGACGAGCGAACGAGGATGCAAAAAGGACCTGCGATGGTCAAAAGGGGAAGAAGGGGAAGAAGAGGATAAAGACGAGGAATAGGAAGAAGAGACCGAAGTCGAGGAAGGGGAAGAAATCGTCCCCGATGCTACTTTGTCACGGGAAACTTGCGAATTTCTCGTGATGAACACAACAACAGCAACAACAAATAACAACAGTAACAAAATGTTGTTGTTATTATTGTTGTAGTCGTCATTGCTGATTTTGTTAATATTATTTTTGTTCTTCTCACCATTGTTTTTGCAAAACTTTTCACTCTGTTGCTCACGTTGCGGCGACACGTGGCGGCCGTTCGCAAAAAATTCGCAAAATTAGTTCGCAAATCACGTGACCACCGCCAAAAAATGAGCATTCGCTGTCCTGGGTCCTGCGGTTGTTGGATGGCAGGTTCTGGAACCAATGACGATGAAGAATCGACGACCAGTTGCCAGAAGTTCGTACACGTGGCGAAGCCAGCGGGACCTGCGGCGGGATATTGATCATTTCAGTGATTGGCAGGAACAGACAAAGGCGCTTTCGCTATGGCGACTATGACTTGGAGATGGAACGATTTAACAACGAATTTTACTAGAATTTAATTTTATTTCTTTTTTTTTTATATTTATTATACTTTAATTTGTTATTTTTACTTTGTTTTGAATTTGTTTGATTTTGACTTCTTTTCGAAATTTGATTTTTTATTATTGATTAATGTTATTGGATGTTTTCTTCATAGAATTTAATATAATTTTATGTATTATATTAATTTATTTATTATTTTCATTTTATTTATTCAATTTCGTGTTGCTTTTTTTAAGAAACATTTTTTTATGAATTTTTTCAAATTGCTCTCATTCTTCACTCCTTTACAATCCTTCTTTATTTCACAAAGGATTTCCATCATCATTCAGTCTCTTCCCTTTCTCTGTCTCCTTTGGCTTCACTTCTCTGTTTATCATATTTTCTTCCCTGCGCTTCTGTGCTTTTAATTGTTGTCCTCAACTCGATTCCACATCCCAGAGTTTCTCTACATCCTGCTCATATAATATCACTAACTCTCCACCATCTCTCCATTCCCAACTCTGTCTCCTTGCTCTCTTCCTCATCTATATCCCTCACCACTCTCTTTCTCTCTCTCTCTTTCTCCCTGTCCCTCGCGTCCATTGACCATGTGTATAAATCAGGATCTCGTAATCCTTCCTTCCCGCATTTTATTTAAACTTCGGCCCAGCCGTCGGTCGACCGCCATCCGCCACACGTCGTCCGGCTGCTTCATGTCCTGGAGGCACCAAGGACGACGGTCAGTCCCTTCAACACATACACATGTATACAAGGACACACATATGGGAGCAACTCGTTGAGAAGGATATGATGTCCTCTGCAAGGATCTCGGCTTCAGAATGTATGTTGATTCAAGCGATAATGTTGTCTCATGTTAATATCGACCTCGTCCTGTCGACTCCGCGACATTTTTCATGGCTTCCTCTCCTCTCTCTGTCCTTCTCTTTCGATGTTTCTTCGCGTTTTTTTCTTTGTTTCCTTTTTCTTATTTTTTTTTCTCACTTCTCCTCAGATTTATTGATTTTTCCTTCATATCTTGTCCATTCTTAGTTGAATGTTTTTTTTCGCTGTTATTCTGTTTCTCCGGGAAGGATTTTAAAGTTATTTATTATATTTTTTTATTACTTTTATTATTTTTTTATTGTTTTTATTTTTTTATTTTTTTTATAAATTGTTTTGTATTTATGTTTATTATTTTTTGTACTTACTTATATTTTTTCGCGTTGCAAGGACACGCATTTTATTGTATTCGCATTTCGCATGTCCTGCTCATTATCGCTGATACCTTAAATACAACGACGAGTTCAGATGAGTCCATCCTTTTTGTTTTTATTCTGATTTTTGTAGTTGTTTTTGTTATTGTTTTTGTTGCTGTTTCTGTTATTGTTTTTGTAAATTTATGAGTTCCATCGGATTAATTAAAGGGTCCATAAATCGCGGTAATGAAGCTGACCATTGCAGAACAGTCTCGAAACACTTCGCGAAATGAAAACAAAAATTATTTTCTCTCTCATGGTTTTTTGCTTCCTGTCTCAGTTACTCCATGCCTCTCTCACTCACTCCATGTCTCTTTCACGTACTCGGTCTGTGTCTCATACTCACTTAAAAAAAACTCTTTCTCACTCTCGTGGTAAACAGTGCAAAATTCCGAAATGCTTCTTCTGACAGCGACGTCATGTAGTTGCGATTCCCTCTTCATTCAACTCCACCAATTTTAACAACTCCTCCGACTATTATGCATTAGACTACGAAATATGTTTACCTACAACCAAAGCTAGAACGACGACAACAAGAGTGCTGATTATGGCAACAACAAGAAAATGGACGACAACTACGACGAGTGAACCCCATCAGCACCAACAGTCGATCCGATGTCCTGTCTGTACCCTCCTGTTCTGTCCGACCTCTGGCTGGCCTTTGACAGCCGTGAAGTGCGTCCGCCGTCACCAGGTCGGATGCCACTGAAGCGACCAAAAATTTTGTTCGCATAAATTTCTCCCAAGGATCACATTCATTAGGGGAGGTGAAGCAGGGGTAAGAAGGGATTGAAAGAGAAGGAGAATGGGTTGAAGGAGAAGACAGAGAGAGAGAGGAGTAAGAAGAGAAACATATGGTGTAGGAGATGAAGGCGAACGGATAAACAGGAGTCTGTTGGTGGTACCTGGATGTCCCATGGTCTGGCTGACATTGACCAGGTTTCACAACAACGAGTTGGAATGAGGAGCAACATTAGATGCAGCAGCAAAGAGCAACATCAGCAGCGTCAATAGAACAACAACAAGGAGGAAGAGTTCAGCTACTACAACAATAACATGGAACAGAGAAACAACAACCTAAACAACAACAATCTAAACAACGATGTCTGATGTTAGAAAAATCCTTGGGTCGCCGGCGAAGTGTGTTTTAATCTGAGCCAACAACAGAACAGGACATGGCAAAAGCAACAAAAACAATTCCAACCGCATCCACGCATCGACGCCGACAGAGGTCCTTCGTCCTTTCTCCTTGGTTGAGGTGTTTTCAGTTTCCTGCAAGTGATAAATAATTGCGAATGCAAAAACATGTCCACTAGTGAGTGTTGTTCTCCAGCCATTTTTGTTGTTAACTGTCCATTGTTGTTTTTGACTGGCCATTGTTGTTGTTTGCTAGTCATTGTTGATATGTCTCCTCCAACGCCCCCCACAACTACAACAACAATGAAGTACCTCGACGCAGGATCACTTTCATGTTCATATCCTTTGCTCTCTCAGTTCGTTCGTTTGTTTATGTTTGCTTAGCATGGCGGTATTTGTTCAAACACAAGCACTTGGCAGACAACAGTATGTTCTATCTCATTCTCGCACTCTGTCTCTACCTCTCGCTCCCTGTCTCCCATCTTTCTCCAGCGCTCCTTCCCACTCTTTCCTTCTTTTTACCACCCTTTGTCCTCTCTATTGGTGTCGTTGGAGCAAATCAAGGGAGTCAGGTTAATTTTATTAAAAGCCCTTCGCATCCATTGTCCTTCACAAGTTGTTTCCTACAATAACCAGGGTTCAGGAATGGAAATCGAAGGATTTCAATGGAGACAACTTAAGGTTTCTGACACTTTTGCAGGATTCTCTGAGGGGTGTTTTAAGACTATGCAAATATCTTGAAAGAAAGGAGACATTTTTTTATGTTAGAAAATGATTCAAGAGGATTTGAAAGTCTTCAAGAGGTCCTCAGAAGCTTACTTAGGAAAGTAGTTAAAGGATTCTAATAGTATTAAAATAGATATAAATATTGAACTGAATTTTAATAAACTTGTATCAAAGTTATGCGTTTAAAAAATAGTTTACTTAGTACAGTTTACTTATTTTTTAAAACTCTTTCCTCGCCTATGAAAACTCTTTTTCTTAAACATTCAATTTAAAATTCTATCCTCGTCATTAAGAAAACATTTCCAATAAGATTGTGAAATCCCTTTGTCACTTCCTGAATCCTTTTTAAAATCTGGCGATTCATTCGCTATTTCATTTAATCCTTTCACGCTCGATGAAGAAAAACAAACAACAATAACAATATGGGGCTGTTTTCTCTCCAATCCTTCCTTCACCTCCTGTTCACCCTTTCTATCCAACAACTCCTTCTCGCCGTTGCAAGGACACGCTTTAAACAAAACACTTTGTCAAATTTAATTACGTTCTCGACGAGAAAACATATGTAATGAGGTTGTTTTTGTTGTCAATGGAGTTGTTGTTATTCTTGTTGTTGATGTTGTTGTCGCTGAAACCACCCCCCAAAGGATGCGCCCCACCTCCACCCACAACTGACTGCTCACGTTCCCCCCAAAGGATCTTCATGCATTCGCTTAAATTGCATTTGACACTTGCCGTCGACAGAGACGTTGACTGCTACGCCAACAGAGGTAGAGACAGCGGCAGAGCACGAAATGAAATTCCTTAATTTGACAAAGTGATGCGTGGAGGGGGTGGCAAAAACAATAACACAAATACCAACAACAACAACCACCGGCTGGATTTGCAATTAAACGTTTTACCAACCGCTGACCGCAGGAACCGGATCTCAGAGCCCCGCCCACCGCCATCGTTTGGCTTCACTCGAGGCTTCTCGATTACGAGAAGGTGAACATGAAGGAAAGTGTGAGAGAGAAGAAGAGACAGAGGCCTCAAAGGACCTCCTGCACCCTGGTGCCGGCTGCAGTCGTTTTCATCATCGAGACCGGGGTGAACGACGACGTCCTTTAATTGCGATCCCTTCCACACGGTGCGTTTGTTCACCGGTTGGGGGTCCTGCTGCCCAACCCTCTTCAACTCTCTCCGTTTCCCTTCCCTCCCCTCGGCCTCAGGCTCGCGTCGTTCGCAGGTTGTGCGGCGTCTGTGGATCGGTTGCTGCGGCGTGGCCCGGTGTTGCGTGTCCTTGGAAAGTGCGTGGCTGTGTTTCGAACGTGCGAGTGTTCGAATTTTCAAGGGACCTCTTCGATAATGCTTCCTTCTCCCTCGTGGTCCTTCCATCCCTTCATCCATCATTCTCGTCAACCCATCATCCTACCACCCATCGCCCAGGTCCTGATTCAATATCGAACCAATTTCCAAATGAGACCGGTCGAGGCGTCCAACCGTTCGCTCCAAGGGTGTGATGAGCTCACAACATCCTGTAGTCCTCGATGTTTGTTCCTCATGCTTTCTCGTCCTCGACCGCACGTGTTGCTGCGTTTCGTCCTGTTTGGCGATTCGATACGGTTTGTCAGCGATTTTCATTTCAAAACACGTCGGAAATGATTGAAATTTTCAAAATTGAAAATGAAATACTCTTCTTCGAATGGAGTTTCAATCTTGTGAAGAGTAAGGGAGCAGAGAGGAGGAAAATACAGATAGATAGAGAATAGGAGTGAGGAAGAGAGAGAGATAGACAGAGGATGAGTGAGAAGGATAGTTATCGAATGGATGATGAAATCAATGAATTAGGCTCAGGTTAGAGTTTGAAATTTCGTATTTTGTTGCTAAGATCTAATTCTGTGAGAATTTTGAGTGTGTTTTGAAATGTTTAAATTGTATCGAAAACATTTTAGAGTCAACAACTTTTGGTAAACATTTTTCTGTCAACATTCTTTAATAAAAAGGTTTTAGTCAAAGTTTTTTGTCCATATTTTGTGCTCAGACATTTGAACTTAACCCTAGGATGGGCAACACACTCGGAGGCGCTAACATAACCTACTGGGCCTGAAGAGGCCCATGCGAATAAATCGAGAGTTTGTACCTTTTATTGCATGCTATTTCGTAGATATGTGTGCTATTAATATCCTACGATATCTTATATATGATCTCTTATATATTGTATATATTTTTGGCATATATTTGTGCATTAGTCCTCCCGAAAAGGATAATATGATAGGGTGATAGTAAAAAAATATTTTTTTTAAATTTTATTTATTTTATTTATTTATCTAAATATGCATAAGTATGTATAAGAAAATGAAATAAAACTATAAATTCGGACTACACTATAAATTCGGAGAACAGCCATTTCATATAGCATGTGTTCTAAGTGTGCTATGTAAAGACACCTGATCCTGCAGTTGATGTAATCAGACACAGCAGCGTAAAAAAACGAACTCAAACTCAAAGACTTTAACGACGATTTCATGAAACCGAATTAAGCGATTTCGTCACAATTATCTTAAGATTTTTGAAATCAACCTCCAACCGTTTGGGATGAGGTCGAAGACTACAAAGAAGCTGTAAAAATTGGCCAGAAGTTGAGAGTGGTGAACGATACGGCAGAAAGAGGAGTGAAGATGGTCCAAGACTAAAACGAGAGTCTCTATCGGAATGAAGAGGAGTTTCAAGATTTATTATTAGTCATCGCCAATTACAAGAAACAATTTTCAACAAGCGAGAAAAACCAAATGGTCTAACTTGTATATAAGTTTTTGATATATCTTTCATAGCATCAATAGCAGTATTTAATACATGAAATCCAATTTTGATGAGTTTTTGTATGGGGACACCCAGAAGGGGGGCAGATAGAGGGTTGGTGTGTATGGGTGAAATGTCGGGGGTTGGAAAAAATTTGGACCTGGTTATACATTTGACTCCTCTACGAGTCAAGACGGGGTTTTTTTTCTAGATTTTTATTAATTTTTGAGTTTTTATACATTTGACTCCTCTACGAGTCAAGACGGGGTTTTTTTTCTAGATTTTTATTAATTTTTGAGTTTTTGTATGGAGACCCCCAGAAGGGGAGAAGATAGGGGGTAGATATGTATGGGTAAAATGTTGGGGGTAATAAAATAATAGGACCTCGTAATACAATTGAGCTCCGTAGGACTAACTCCTGTATAGTTAGAGTGAGTTTTTGTAATGTATGGAAAATTAGCATTTTGTATGGGGACCTTCAGAAGGGGGACAGATAGGGGGTCGGTATGTATGGGTGAAATATTGGGAGTTGAAAAATAATAGGACCTGGTAATACATTTGACCCCTTCTTGAGTCTTCCCGGAGAAGCTATGAACGATTTATGTGAATAGTTTCCAAAATTGGACCACTTTGGGGCTGATGCGCTACGTTTTACCCCCATCGGATCAGGAAAAAAATTTGGCTCAATCATATTTTTACCGAACCTAACCAAATTTGAAAGTGCTAGGTAACTTTCGATGTTGACACAGTAAAAAAAAAATTTTCTTCTACCAACTAAACCCGATTGACACGATTTTTTTTTTCTGTACTCAGGAAGCATAGCGGCAAGAAGTCATGGAATATCAGATCGATTAATAAAGAAACAAAAAAATATTCATGTTTAAACTCAAAATGGGCCTCACCAGGCCCAGTTGCCCATCCTAGGGTTAAATTAGTATTTTGTACATGTTTTAGTCAATTGCGTAATATGACTATTTTAACCGCAATTTCATTTCTTTCTTTCTTTTACCTGTATCAAGAATTGAGTAAATTGAGTAATTTTTGAAATAAAAATTATTTAATCAAAATTTGTGAATCTAAATTTGTAAATTCCTCAATTTAAGTTTAATTTACGATCCGAATATATTTAGTTAGAATATATTTAGTTAGAAAATGGTATTTTGTCATAATTCATTAATCTACAGTTTTTAGTCTACTTCTTTAAAATATAAATATTAAATTTTAAAATTTATCACCCCAAGTTTTCCGTTTGAGTGAATCTCAATAGCAATTCCCACTACAACTCAGTCGAGTGAAAATTTGAGTGAAAAATAATATATTTTCAATCGAACTTTTCATTCATTCAAGCTACCGGAACCAAAGAAAATTGAGATAATTTTTCTCACTAATTGAGAGTCTTTTTGAGTGATTTTCTCCGCAGTGTTTTTTCATCACTTCACAAGCAGGCAACTAATTTCAAGTTTTAATTGAAATACCTTTTTCTCATTTTCCAAGCTCTGGCATTCCTTCGATTCTGACAGATTTTTATTTCGTCCCACACCCTCCTCGACCACTGGCCGCACAATTTCCGCTTGTCTCTTCCTTCCTTCCTATTCTTCGTTCCTTCCTTCCATTTGACCATCCTTTGAATAGTACTTCGTTCTCTTCGTCCTTCCTTCTGTTCCTCCTTCCTTTGGTTCATTTGTCGATTCGTCGTCCTCGTATCACGCTGTCTTCATCCGCTTAACGGAGAATGTAATTGCAATTAATTTCTGCAGATTTCTCCACGATCCACCCCCGTTTCTATCGCTCGTCTCCTGCTCTCTGTCATTTTCTGTCTCTTCCCTATCTCTCTCTTTTCTTGTTCACTTTCCCTCCCTCTTTAACCTGCGGGACTTCGACCAAAGCAAGTGTTGCGCCCTCTGAGCACCTCGAACCCAATTGCCAATCGATAAATTTGCGATAACTGTCAACGATTCCCATCTCTCTTCGTCCCTGTCTCTTTCTCAATCCCTCTGCCCTCTTTGTCTCTCTCACGTTTTCTCTCTCTCCCACAATCGCTCTCCCTATTTGTCTCCTTCGCCCTGAGCTTCGTCTATTTTTCTGCTCATTTAATGCGATTAGATTTAATGGAGGTCACCGTGCAGCGCTTCATGTGGTCGCCGTTGTGGCTATTGTTGTTGTTGTCCATTTTGTTTTACTCCTTATTGTTGTTGTTTTTATAGCTCGTTGTTGTCGTTATCATTATTGCTTTCATTAACTATAGCAACAGTGGGAGCGAACGGAAGCAACCAAAGCAACAGCAGGACGTCGGCGCCATCACTCTGTCGTCCATAGTTCGTCGATTAGTCACCAAAACCGCTCCCAATCTCACTCTCTTCCTCTCAGCCCCTCTTTCACAACCTCTATGTTTCCTCGTCATCCTAAGTTCATTGCTCTGTGTTGAATAAAAGTTAAAAATTGTGTAATTCGATTCCTGAAGTCAGGATTTTGAAATTCAAATTGATTGAAGTACTTTTTATTTTTTCCAAGGTAATTTTTATTGCAAGGAATTTTTCTTTTCAATCTCCCTTTCTATCAACATATTCTCCGCCTCCTTCCCACTACCTGATTGTTTTCCTTCTCTGTCTTGACTGTTCTCATAATTTATCTGATTTGTCTATGGTTTTTGCAATAATTGTTTTTCTGGCTATAATAGGATCCGATGCCTACAGCCAGCTGTTGTCCGTTGGTTTTGAAACAATAGCAAAAACAAAATTAACAAAGAAAATAACATCAAGACCAAAAACAACGAGACCAAAAACAAAAAGGGCAAAGCCCAACACAGAACAACAATCGAAGCAACAAGAACAACAATAATTTAGCTTGGGAAATATTCCAAATTACTAATAATATTTCTCCCTCACACACAAACTCTATCACTCTTTATCTATCGCTCTATCTCTCTCTGTTTCTCTCTTTCACTCTATCGTTATGTCTCTGTTTATCCCTATCTCTTTCTACCCTCTCTCTCTCTCTCACACTATCTTTCTCTCTCTGTCTGTCGTTTTCATGCACACGTCGAAAACTGGTCTAAAATAGTTTTTAATTTCATTTTGTTTTCGACGAACACGACCTCCATGCGAAATGAGCTGGACTATAATTTGTTGTTTTTGTTGTAGTTGCTGTTGTTGTTTCATATGATCCCCCTCTCCGCCCCTCCCCTGAGGGAGAGTGGAAGATAGCAAAATGACCAACAGTTCGGCAGCCGCCTCGGGTTTCCAGCACCGGAGAGCAACAAAAAAACCACAAAAGGACATTAATGTCCCATGTGCGACAAGTGTGTCCGTCTCCTCACACATGTATGGCTACGTAATATGTATTTGCACAAATGAGTGTTTGTGTGAACCAATGGTGTATGTGTGTACCTTTAGTATGTATATGTGTTTGTTCAAGTCTTACGTACGTGTTTGTTGTTTTGTAAATGTATTCGAAGTGCTTTTGCTCTTTGCCGCCAGGACGCATCCTTCGTCCTCGATTTGTGTCTCGGTGTGGAATTTTAATTTTATTTAATTTGAACATTCGTTGCAGGTTGTCCCAACAAACGGAATCCATCCCATTTCCACTCATTCGCCATCAGTCTTCCTCTCTCTCTCTCTCTCTATCGTTCCCTTTCTCTCACACATTCATTCTCTGTTATTTATTTTCCTCTTAGAATGTCGTCTCTCTTTTTCTAAGACCGAACACCAGGTCTCCACAATTGTTTAATTGCCGCACAGTGGGATGAAATCCAAAAATACTGAAAACTAAAAAATGTTGCGAAAGTTTTAATCATTTAAATAAATCAATAAAATAATTTATTTCATTAAAAACATGACTAAAAGTTATATTTGCTTCGTCTAAAAGCTTTCAGTAGATTCTGAATAATTAAGCAATCATAATATTTTAACTATTATAGTACAGGTTTATTATATATAAATATATTTCACTCAATAAGGATTAATTTTAAAATTTGAGTAGATTTTATAAACTTCACCCTCTGGAAATTTATTTTTAGAAATATGTTTTTAAGAAATCAAATTCGTTTTTCTTATCATTTATTTTTGATATTTTATATTAATAAATATTTGATATTTATTTTAATTAAATTACATTTATTACGCTCATTTTCGTGATCCTTTTTCGACTTTTCCATTTATTGAACTTTTGACTGTTTCACAGATATTTATTCCCCACAACTTCCCATTCCAATTTTGCTCGTTGGCAATAATTTCAAAAATTGCATTGGAATGCATATTTTTCGATGAATAAAATCAATAACATGTTATCTCATCCTCCTTCTCTCTCTCTCTCCACCTTCGCTTGGATCGAGCGGCCGGCCACATAATCCCGCTAATGGCTGGCAACAGGATTCTTTGCATTTTGTATTTATTCACGCTCACACGCACCCACAGACAAACAAACACTCACACACACAAACACACACTGAGTAATTTGCTGGTTGTGAAACTATCGTAGGTGTTTTTGTTGTTGATGTTATTGTTGTTATAGTTGTTGTTGTTGTTGATATTGTAGTTGTACTTCTTGTTGTTGTTTTAACTGCTGCAGTTGCTACTGCTTTGTTGTCTCCTCAGAGTAATTAAATGTTGCCGAGCGCATCTGTGCCTCAGCCTCGTTCCTCCCACATCGCCCTATCTCTCTTTCTCTCTCTATCTCTCTGTCTGCTACTACTCCATTTCCTTCCTCTTTCACCCACACTCTTCCTTTTATTTATCCCTCTTTCGCACTTTCCTCATCGTCCACAGTTGGATCGTTTCTCGGCTCATCCACTGAGTGCAAGAGTCCTGTGGATGTGAGCGGGAGTTTCAGTGTGTGTGCTGCAGCATCATCAGCGACATATGTTGACATACACACCGACATGCACGCCAGACACACAAATACACTCATATTCACACATACATTGTTACTCATTCACGCACTCGAATGCGTCACGTGGTTGCGGGTTTGGGTTTCATTGCTTTTGTTTATTTTGATTGCAATTGCTCATTGATTGTTGTTGTAGTTGTATACTTGTTGTTGTGTTATCATTGTTGTATTTTTGTCATTGTTGTTGTGAATTCAATATTGTTGTCGTTGTTGTTCCTGCCGCCACTTGCCATTGAAAATCGCAATAATGCATCCGCCGTCGTCGTCGTCATCGTCCTCCGTTATTATGATCCCCAGTGCATTGTTGTTGCATTTAAGTTCGTTAGCGATGCATTAGTGCAGCGATCGAGCAACGTCCACCAAACCGCGTCCACCCTCAATTCTCTACCCTCCCTTCCTTCCTTCAATCGGCCTATCTCTCTCATTTTCCATCAATCTCACTCTCCCTTTTTCTCCATACAAACCCTGTCCCTGGCTCACTTCCTTTCTGTGCATTGTTTCGTTTCGACATGAATGAATTTTATTATCTGCAATTTATTGCGGGCGAACATTTATTGATGAGCCTTAATTGGATCCCGAAAGGATCAGTCGGGGTCGCCGGGCAGTTGAGTGACTTTTGAGTGAGTGAAGAGCTTTGCAATTAGTGAATGAGGTAAGGTCATAATATGTGGCTTATGAGTGGAAACACACACTTGTTTCGAGTGGAAAAATATAATTGAAGATTGATATGAATTGAATGCTAAAAAAATTTCGTTAATTTAAAAAAAAGTAAAATGACCTAAAATAATTCAAGGCGTCTTAAAAAAATATCTTTAATCGAGCCAAGAATTCCAATTGGAGTGAAATTGTGCGGAATTTTCAACAAACCACAGTCATTGAAAATTACTAGATAAATTTTCCAGACCTCATCCTCTCGGTCCAACGAAGTGAAAGTCAAATATTATTTTAAAATTTAAATTATTACAATTTCACTGCTGAAACGAGCGAATGAAATTCGTCGGAATTCATCTTATTTTTAATCCGATTTTAAGTTGGAAAAATCGTTCCGAAAATATTACAAGAATCAAAATAAATGTCCCGTGCAATACGAACGACGGCTGTTCGAGACGCAAATCTCCGTCAAATGCGGGATTTTATTTCGCATCATTTGCGTTTTTATGTCCGAACATTACAATAATAAATTCCACATAAAAATTTGCCAACCTCCTCGCTTTTGGCCCACCGCAATACCATCCGCCCACAAGTGGGCGTGGACCCCTCAAACAGAACTTGAGACAGGTCGCGTCCACTTTGTTCGTTCGTTCAGTCGTTTGGTCGGTCGTTCGAACGTTTCTTCGGAAAAGTTGGTTAATTTCTGATTTAAGGAGGTCGTCAAAAATTTTTACGTTTCATAAATTCTTATTACTTTCCCATGAACCACTTTCTCATTCTCTCTCTCGCATTCTCCTGTTCGCCACCCCAGGAATAAACGGAAGTTAAATTAAGGATGTCCAAAATGGAGCGTCCTTGATATATACATCGGCACATAAAGTTTGGCCATTGTTTTTAGTTCATTTTTTCCATTTATTTCGGAACTTTTGGTGAGGTTTTTGAGCTATTTGGGATTTATTTTCTGGCACTTTGTGATCTTTTTCGTCACTTTGGGTTTTCCATTCATCCATAGTTTTTGCTCATTCTTATATTTGTTATAGCTTTTGATACATTTTTTCTCGTTTCCATTTTTTGTATCATTTTTAGTTTTTTTCTCGTTTCCATTTTTTTAATTTTTCATATTTTCCTATCGCTTTCGCTTTCCATACTCGATTTTCCTATTATAATTTTTTTGTTTTTCATTCTTTTCCACAAGTTTTTCCGAAATATGTTTTCATATTTATCGTTACGATTTTTGTTCGATTTTTCCGGATTATTTTCTGGTCACTTGTTTCCGGCTTTTGATGGAGCTTCTTCTTCTTTTTCCTTCAACCCCCTCGCACTCTGTGGTTATGATCATTCGATGTCCTGCCAGTTCCGCGTTGTCCTGCTCAGTCTGACAGATGGAAGGATTCCGGCGACGAAAATCAAATTTACGATTTTTCGCCATTTATTTCGATGGCAGTCGTTTGGTTGACGAATGAAGGAGAGAGTAAGATGGATGAAGAACGAGAAAAGAGGAGAGATGGATGAGAAAATAGATAGAGACAATGCATTAAAGACGCAGTCAGACACACGATGAAATGCAAATCACAATTGAAAGCAATCAAAGTCAGAACAGCAAGGGGGAAAGTAGAAAAAAGAGGGAAAAATAAGAAAAGTTAGTGGGGACCGTTATTCAGGAGATTTAAGATGCGGAATTAGAGAAATTAATTTTTTGTCTACTCAGATTCATTGAACGGACCGCAAAAGTCAGCCGATGGAGAAGAAAATTCGTCAACCGAATGAAAACACAGAAAATTCATTTCGAAATGCATTTCCTCATTTTTTCTTTTTTTTTAATCACTTTATTTTTTAAATTTTCTTTTTTAGATTCACTTTACGTTTTGGGATATTATATTATTTTTTTATGTTTTTATTTCCTTTATTTTTGGCGAATTTATTTATTTTTTCTTTATTTTTTCGATTGTTTTTATTTATTTTAGTATTTAGGGTTTAGTATTTTTATGTTAATAAGCTACTTCGGTCAACAGACACGCCCACCTCCCATATATAGAGAATATTCAATATGGGATATCTGGTGAACTATACCAAATATAAGGTATGATTCTCGTAAAAAAGTACTTATGCTTCACTTTTGGGTGTAGGGTATATAAACTTGTCCCAGGCCGAAGATGAAGCTTTTACTAGTTTTTTATTACTTTATTTGTTTCGAATATCCTTATTTTTGGTAATTGTTCTTTATTTTTTGGATTGACTTAATTTTTAACATTTTCTTTATTTGTTACTTTTATTTTCCAAAAGAAATCCCTCGATTTTCCAGTCCTTCCTCGAGTGTCCTTCGACTGATAAACCGAACGAGAGAAAATTCTTCTCATCAAGCATTCACATCCCTTGCACCATGCCCCATCCGAAGGTCGAAGCCATTTTAAGCCAGCTTCACCTGCCACATGTTGAAGCGGCGGAAAATTCACGCGACATCGAGATGTCCCGGAAGTCGGAAGAGAACCCTCTGATATGAACACACGTGTGCACATATACAAATCCTGTGGGTGAGTGAGAGTGGGAGATGAGAACAAATATGGAAAAAATGAGAAAGCGAATCAAGTGCGCCGATCAACAAATTGCAAAGGACAAAAACGAATAAGAAAAAAACTACGACCACAACAATGACGGGGACGACTATGGCGACAAGAACAACAATAACTATAGTAACTTCAACAACAAAAATAACAATCTCAACAACAATTGCGGCAACAAATATTACAACAACAACTGCGGCTACAATTACAAAACGTCGAAAGCAACAAAGTACAAGGAAGCGCTTTAAAAGGATTTGCCGCACGAAGGTAAAACCAATACGGCGTGTCCTGGGCAAGGATGCCGGGTGTCCAGGAGGAGGTAGAGAAGGATAGGATGAGGAGGAAGAGGGGAGGATGAGGGGAAAATACGGGAAATGCAGCATATGTGGCGAGGTGGCGGCCGCACCACGATTTTCACAAAAGCCGTTAATCCTATTTCGCGGTAAACTGCGTAAATAATGCGGTGAGGGAAGAGCAGCAAGACAGACAGAGATTGAAAACGGAAGAATGAATGGAAGGATGGAACGCGAATGGAAGAATAAATGGAAGGATGCAACATGAATGGAAGGATGGGTGATCGGAAGAGGTGAATAAAAGGGTGGACAGGCGGATGGAAGAGAGGACAGGCGAGTGAAAGGAAGGACATACAAACATGCGAACGGATCGAGAGACGAGGCAAGAAAAGGCGAAGTCATAAGCTTTTGAACTGAGAATTCTGGAGGTGATGGATAAAAGGGTTGCATGAGGGACAATGATGGGCAGACAGGGATAAAAGAAGAATGAGAGGGAGAGATAGACCACGGCTCAGACAGACAGAAACACTACCAATATTGAGACAATGCTGATGGCCAGACGCGATCCCAACGCCATCAGAGGTGAGAGTTGATGGATAGTCACTTCCATACAATCCGAACAACTATCCGAAGCACAGCCAGACATGTCTGGGATTTATTTCCAGAAAAAATCCCCCACTTGGAGGAGACCGATTAGAGAGATTGAATGAAGCAGTAGAGACGAAGCACGGAAGTCATTCGAGACGAAGTGTCGAAAAACGACATCTTCTCATTTTCTCGTCTCGTAAAAAACTCAGTTTTAAGGAGAGAAATCCTCCACCTCATGCTGTGATATCCGCCAATTGACGAATTAAATTACTTGTCGTTGTGTCCTTTTCCTCTTAATTTGTTGTCTCTTTTTTCTTTAATGCAATCAACGCTAATTTCATCTTCCTGCTTCCTGTGATTCCTTCCGCTATCGACCTTTGATGAATGGAGATAAGATGAACGCACGATTCCCTGCAAATGCATTTTTCATGTCCTGCAAAACTCACACAAAGGACACTTTTGTTCGAATTAATTGAATGAATGAATGTGTGAGTATGTGAGTGAGCGAATGAATATGTGAGTGAGTGTATGAATGAACGGATGGAGGAACATGGCGTTGATCGCGTTGTGGACAACTCAATCCGAGGGTTGGTTTTTTTCACCGAGAGGGCTGATAAACCAACACAGAGAGGGAAAGAAAGGGGAGTGAGAATAGAGAGAGAGAGTGGAAGATCTAAGGAAGCCAGTCAGTCAGTGAGCTAGAGCGAGAAGGAGTGAAAAACCCTCCTCAAGGATTAACGAATGCATGGAATAGGATCAGCGTATTTGAGGGCGCGGTTTTTCAGTCCTCTTAATGCCCACCGAATTAAAAGGAGACAAGGGTCAAAACAACTGGAAAAAACAACAACAATAATATCTACAACAAAATACAGAAAAAATAACCAAATTACATATGCAAATATGGACAGGAGTTGATTGAGCAGAAGACAGACGCAAAGGGGAGTGGAGAATAGAATGGGAGATGATAGCAAAGTGAGTAAGATAGTGAGGATTTAAATAAAAGGGAGAGATAATTTTACTAAAATCGAGAGTGAGATAGCGAGAGTTGGTTAAATCCTTAACCCTAATAGGATTCGATGTGCTTTCATTAAAGCTGAGCTGCATTTGCTTCCATCCACACAAATGACCGAAGCCAAGAGGGTTCTGACGAATCCTCTCTTAACTTTCAATATTTGTGCAGGTTTTTTTTATCCTTCCCACTCATTTCACTAGCTCATAAATTTCACGCCTCACCTTTTCCGCCCGCTCTTGACCAAGAGAGGACTTGAAAAATGTCCTTCGCACTTGAGATTTTTCTCTCGTCTACTTATCCCCGCTTTTCTCCCCTTTCAAATGGCTTTCGCCTCGCTCACAGAGAACATAACCATAGCATTAGACTGATGTGAGTCCAGCTTCCGTCTTCCACTTGTCTCCTCTCAAGAGAGGTCCTTTAATTCACTCTCTTCGGTCGGTTTGGTGTAGGTCCTTTTGCGTCGTCCTGACTGCAACAATAGAGTTTATTTGCTTGAGAGCCCTACATCAACATATGAATGTGTTGCTGAATGGCGTCGTCCCTAAAAATTCCGAAACTTAACTTACTCGTTATGGCCCAGAATCTCATCTCTTTCACTCTTTGTTTCTGTCTCTCTCGGTCTTTTCATATCTCCCCTTCCTTTTCCACTGGGTGGCTCTTGTGTTCGTGAACAGAAATATGCTACAGTTTAAGTTCCAGCTTGGGTTTTTCGACCCAGAAAACAAAAAACACACCAAAGAAATATTACAAGAACAACAACACAAGTATAACAATAACAAGAGCAACAATAATAAGAATAACAATAACAACAATAATAACTACAATAAGAACAACAATATGAACAACAATAGGAGGAACAATAACAACAAATATAACATATGAAAATACAACAAAAATATCAGTAGCAACAATAAAAACTACAACCAAATTCACAAGAATAATAACAAAAAGAACAACAGCAAAAATAGCAACAACAAATATAACAACAACAACGAAACAATGCTAGCGAAAACAAACATGAAAACTGCGTAAGGATTCTTCATCCTATATATTTGCCCCATAGTTCTCCATCAGACGCCCAAATATCCTCCCCTCCCCTCCTTCTTCATCCCCCTTTTCTCCCTCCTTCTCTTCCTCCCTCCCTTTAACCATCCCTTCGACCTTTTTTTTCCATCTCTGCATCATCGTCTTCATGTGAAAGTGACTCTCCATCTCTTTCCACCCATTCATTTAATGCTTCACTCCTCTTCACTTCTCTCTATTTCTCTCTCTATCTGTCTTCTCTCGTTGGTCATGCGTTTTCCGTCTCGCTCGCATGTTAGCGTGTGGTCCTCGGCGTCGTTCCGCTGTCCATTTCTCATAAATATCCGTCTCAGATTATCATAATCATAATAAAATTTGCATAAAAATATTTCAAATGTTTTTATTTCAATTTCGTCCTCGTCGACTCGGAACTCGGGACTCGGGTCTCCACTATTTACTTTACCCCCTTCTGATCCTCTGTCCTTCACTTTACTTCTCTTTTCCTCTGCTTCTTTCTCCTTTTCTCTGTTTCTTTCTCACTCCTTCTCTTTCCTTTTCTGTATCCTCCAACCGCCTCCTTCTCCTTCCATCCTTTGCTCATCCCCCGGCGCTCCAAATAGTTTGTCCTGCCTTTGATCGGACCCGATCCCCTTTAACCCAACGTCCTCCTCCTCTTCCGACTCCAACATCCCCATCATTGAGTTGACCATGCTACCGCCCACCTCCGCCCCAAGGACAATGAGTGCTTTATGCGAACTTTTATTGTTGTGTTAGTGGAATGTCTAATGAATGAGGTAATGCTTTAAATTGTTGCCGAAGTTTATTTAGGGATTCGGTTTTTCCGTTTTCATATTTTTTTGTGCTTGGTCTAACGTTTGCGAGAAACTCCACAAAACCCAGACGAGCCTTCCGCTTGACCTTCATAATGGAGAGCACAGTGGAAGAGATAAAAGTTACGGAGAGAGAGTGTGTGAGAGAGTGGGACAAAGAGGAAAAAATCTCACTTCAATTCATTATGCAATTACAACAAAATATGCACATGGAAACTAAACTGAATATGAGATAACAATAGATTTAGAGAATAGTTTCGTGGCTTTCTCTGTTTTCCTATTTTAATAAATAGAAGTTCTTCGGTTGAGGAATCTCTTCATTAAAAACGTAATCATGACCATTTTTGGTAATCTCCATCCCTCTCTCTCTCTCTTTGTCTTAACCTTCAAATGACTATTTGAATTATCTTTAAATGTTCTCATTAAAATACAATTAAAATCCAGGCCAAGACCCAGCCATTAACCGCTTAAATTATTCGTTGCTCTTGTTCGTTTTTGGTTCGGGTGTTTCAATTATTACGATTTTTCCAACTACTTCCGGTTGAGGTCATAACGCACTGATCTCCATGCATAGACCCAGGGCCATAGTCTCTCGTGGTTCTCTAATTTGCATTTAATTGCTCAGAAGACAACAAATACAAAGAGAACCACACGAACAAGAATAAAGAGAACAACAAGAGGCACAATATTCAGTCAGAACTTAAACTAAAGCTAGAAACCCGAATAGGGAAAAAAAATGAAAAAACATTTTCGACAGAATAAATAATCAAATTGGTTCAGTGGGCGTTCAAAAAAAGAAATACTTGCAGCTGCCGCGATGCACGCGTCGATGACTTATGGCTCAGTGACCGGCCCGCTGACCAGGTGAGAGAGTGAGAGAGAAAACCCTTAGAACATGGCCAAAAGCCTTGAGGGATAAAGGAATTTATTCTCATGTGTACCACGTTTTTGTGTGTTCAAAATTCACACCTGCCTCGGTTGGTTGCCAATCAAAATGGAAAACAGCAGCACCAACTGCAACAACAATTAGGCCAACCCAAGAACAACAATTAGAGTAACCCAACAACAACAAATAGAGTAAGCCAACAACAACAACAATTAGAGTAAACCAATAACAACAACAAGAGTTAATAACATGCTTTGTGGTAGCCTCGTAGCATGGCCGGCTACCTTTTTTTCGGAAGCCACGCCCTACTTGCGGTAATCGGTGTTTTGTCGTCATTACGTTTGATGTCTCAATTTCCCCGATGTTAAAGACGGACAGACAGGGGTCAGACAGACAGACTGAAACACAACAGACAGGCAGAAAACTGACAAAAAGACAAATAGAAAGAGGAGAAAAATACAGCAGCAGGAAATTTCAATAAAGCGGAAGAGTTTAAATTGCAGTTTTGAATGTGAAGAGAAAATAATTGGTTCATTTCATGGACACTAAGAACCAATTCGACGATTATGTAAGAAATTGTTTATTTTTTTATTACTTAAAAAAAATTAAAAAAAGTTTATTAAAAAATGTATTTTATAAAAATGTATATTATAAATTATAACCCCTTAAAAATAAAATAAATCTAACTAACTAAATATAATGAAATAAAATATATTAAACGAAATAAAATTAAACAATATAAAAAAAAATAAAATAAAATGCAACACAATAAATCAAATTTAAATGTATACATATAAATAAAATACTATAAATGTTAAAAGTCTGTAAGTACTAAATAAATAATCCTACCTTATGAAACTAAAGAGTGCAAATAAATTAGTTGCTTTGTTTTTTCTTTATATAATTTGCATAATATTTCGCAAACCAAAATTTTTGTCAATCAAATAATAATATTTTTCATTCTATGATTTTTTATAATCTTCAGTATTTTAACCGTAAAATTCATGACATAAAATCATCAATACCTGCATCTCAACCCAGCTAAAAACTTCCTCAATAAAGCAAAATTTCCAACAAAAGCGATTACTCACTAAGCTTAATCGTTACACTGAAATGAGTTCGTATTGAAATTATATGAAAACCAAGTCACTCTCGGTTCGTTGCGGCGCATTAAAAAGGGTGCAACAACAAAAAAAATAAGACAACGACAACTATAAAAACAACTACAAAAACAACAAGATCAGCTTAAAAAAACAACACTACCAAATATTAACCGTCTGCTCGTACGCTTGATTCGTAACCCATTATTAAGCATATTTAGCGAGCGTGCACAATATCGAGGCGGGATGAGCGGGTCCCTAGTCTTCATATATATATGTATGAATGTATGTGTTGGGTAAGCCCTCTAAAAAATATATACATATAAAACACCAACGAAAAACTCCCAAAAACCGAAATTAAATGATTTTATATGAGTTTTTGAGTCAGTCGGAGCATTCGGGTCCCTCCATCGCATGATGAAGACATCAACGATCCAAGAAGAACCCGAACATCGGGTTGATAACATATTTCGAGGACCATCTGGGTTCCCGGAGGCGACAGATCGACAGAGGATCAAGAGGGGAGGACGTGGGCTTCTGTTTAAGTAGAGCACGTCGAAGTTGGGTTGAGAGGCGGCTGCTCCTGGATAAGGTCCGATGGCAAAGAGGAAGCTGTGCGCGTATTCGATGATAATGATTTTCCACTTTATTTTCGTCTCTGGTACCATGGGGACCATCGGGAGCCGGCGTCCTGGCGAAATCGGTGAACAGCAATCAACATGCGAGTGCTGCTTATGAATTCATTAAATAAAATTATGCAAGAATCGATGGAGAGGAGGGGAGTGTGTGGGTTTGGGGAATGTGAAGACCAGGGAAGACTCAGGACGAGAAAATTAAGCAATTTTGTCAGCGATGGCGATGATGATGGGAACAGTGGGATATGCGGAATAATCAGATGTTTATTTTAAATAATAATAAATACAAATTTGTATATTTTTTTAAATTATAGTAAAAATTAAATATTAATAAAAAAAATAAAAATAAAAAATAATGTAAATTAAAAAAAAAAAAATAATTAAGGTTTTATTCATTTGATAATATGCATTATTTTAATATTTTCCAGCATTTTAATAAATTAAATACATAAAATTATTGAATCAATATTCAAAAAGTTAAAATTAAATAAAATTTTTATTAAATTCGAAATATTCATTCTTCATCTGTACCTATCTATCCACATATTTAAAATATCAACAAATCAAATAACTATTTCCATTTACTAAAATTTTGAAAAATAGTATAAAAAATTCGTTATTTTCAAAAAACCAAAAATAATAGTTTTGGATTTCCTTTATTTGAATACCTTTTAAAATTTATTAAATTTGTATAATTTTCATCTACGAATTTTTTAAGGGAAATTGAAATACCATTTAAATTTTAGATTGTAAATGTTCATGTTTTTTTTTATTTTTTATCATTTATAACGATTTGAATGAAATGTTACATTTAAATGTTTTGTACATTTTTTTTTCAACAATAAAATTGTCACTTTGAACCATTGTGTCGACAGATGTATTGGCAGCAGATGCATTCACTTATTTGCAACAACACACGTTACAACAACTGCACCAACAGCACTAATAACAACAACAACACGAACACACACACACCCAAAACAACACATATCACCATCATCATCCTAAGCATCCAGCGAAACGTGCAAAATGCGCATCCCTCTGGCAACGCTGGCCAACAACAGGAGTCGTTGGCAACGGAATCGCGAGGCACCAAATTATGCGCAACATTTCGGAATTTTAATGATTGCTGAGCCTGATGTGTGGCGGGGCCACTTGACCGGGCCAAAACCGCACGTCGAGGGTCGACGATGGCTTCTTCTTGGCTCGCTGGAGGATGCATCAATAGCAGGAGCACCAAAAGTGACAGCCGCAATAATCCCGACAGTAGCAATAACAACAATAACATGCAATTAGCAGCAAAAGCAAAACGACAACGGCAACATCGACATCAACGGCAACATCAACAACAACTACAACAATATTAAAAACAACAACGTTGACAATAACAATATCAACAATAACAACAACCACAACAATGGCCGCAATCAAAAATGAAAATGAATTAAACGCTCGAAGCAATAAAATACTGTTTGTTGCTGACGATATGATGTTGTTGTTGTTATTGTTGCTCTCATTGTTTCATATTCATTTGCAATTTCGTGCGCTTGTTGCAAAGTGCTCTCCTCACCCCATCTCACCTTGTCCATTGTTTTCGTTGCTTTTATTACCGCATCGCCCAAGCGATTTCAATATCAATCAGCGTGCGTGCAAAATTTGTTTGCATGCTTTTGGGCGTCCCAACAGACGACAGTGCAGAGAAAAAAGTTCTGGGAATTCCAATGGACATTGAGATGTCGAAAATTGTTATTGAAACTGCATCCATTCCACTTTCAATCCTCGAGGCCATTACACGATGACATTTGATAGGCTTCTGAGGGATCCTTTGTTTGGATCTCGAGAACTCTTTGCCAATGGAGCCTATGGCAATTGTGTCCACCCATCTGTGGTTGACTTACCGTTGATCTCTGCTTCACCTCCTGCACTATTCAGGCCACTACCATCACTCGTTCCATCCCTGAAGCCTTACCAAGTCCTATTGAGAGTTTCATCGAAGTATTGAAATATATCGAAAAATATGTATATTTTCACATTTATTCTCCTCCTCCTGCAGCATCCTTCCTTTTGCTTTGGCTTCCTCTTTTTGTACCTCTCGAAACTTTTTCGTTTTCCTCATCCCCATTCTCAACATTCATCTTCACATACACATTTTCTTTCCTACTCCTCGTCTTCAAATTCCTTCTTCTCATATTTCTTTTCCCCCACCTCATCATCCTTTTCTTCCTCATCTTCATTTTCCTCCCCACCTTTCTTTCCACCTTTCTCTTTACCTTCTTCTCTTGGATCTCATTCATCCGGAAGCCAGAGAGGCCGGAAGACCGAACAAGCCGGAAGGTGTCGAAGGGATTGAGAGCTGGAAGAGAGGAAGGATAGAGGTATAAAATATAGGAAAACCAAGATGGGAGGAGAGATAGGTTAAAGAAAGACACAGTAGTGTTTTGCTTCTCTCACTCGTTAGTTCTCATCAAAGTTTCGACCTTTCCTCTAACGAGCAGGTGCCCCAAAGAGCCAGGGTCGTGAAACGGTGGAGCAAATACAGATCAGGACACATTGACTGAGGAACGTGGGGAGGTGGAATGGGTGGGTTGCGGTGTGGTGAATGTGTGGTGTGGTGAATGGTTGGGAAATCCTTTTAAAAATCGTAGAAAATTGAATAAGAACTTTATTTCAATTTGCAAATAAACGAAGAGAGTGGATTTTACACAGCTAACGGTATAATAAACTAATCCGATCACGAGCGTTGCCGCATTTTCTTTTTTTCATTCTCATATTTATTTTTCACTGAATAGAAAACCAATATGAATGAGAGACGGAAAGAGAGGCAGAGAAAAAGAAAGAGAGTCAGTGAAAGAGTATGTGTGTGTGGGATATGAAAAAAAAACATAATCTCGGAGTCAGGAAAAAGTAGAAATTTATGAGAAATATGGTAAAAGTTCGAAACCTACACCAACACTCATTTATCCACACACGAAATCGCACAGAGCACACTCAGATAGAAAAACTCACGCAGACACAGAGATTTAGTTACATATTGAATCAGTATTTGTGTGCGATGCAGGACGCAGAAGGAAAAAGAAGATAGAGAGAGAGAGAGAGAAGGAGAGTGTGGGCGACTCGTGAGTGCGACATAAACCAAGATTAGTTTATTTAATTTGCATATGAACACCGCTTCAGCTTCAGCTCGTTCGCATTTCCGCTTCCGTTTTGCGTCATGATTTGTTTTCTCTTACCTTCTGAGCTCATCCGCCACACATCTTTTCAGCTCCCCCACACTACAATTCTATATTTCTTTATGAAGTCCGGAAAAGACTAAAAATAACTAAATAAAAACCTCATGGAAAAACGACAAATGTATCTCCTTGTTGAGAGAAAAAACGCCAACGAAAAAAATTATGGTTAGATGTGGTGAGGTATGATACGATTTGGTGGGGGAGGTCGGTGTGATGAGACGGTGTGGTAGGATGCAGTGTGGTGAGTTTTTGCTGGCAATAAATTACATTAATTTGCATGCTTATCACATGAGAAGTTACACAGAATCCCTTTAACCTTCACTTATGAGAAAGTGAGTATTCAATGAGTTTTGTTGAAGGTAAGAGGTTCCCATCTCTTTCTCTCTCTTTCAAGTCATTGCCATTCCACTGAATTGTTTTAAATTATTTTCCCATAAGTTGATCGTATCGTTGGCCATAATTAGTTCTCCGGAAAGCTCTCTCAGTACATTCCAGCGATGGTATTAAATCGTTCTTTGTAATGGATTTTAATGATATCGCTAGTTCCCACTATCTCTTTCACTCCCTCTATCTCTCTTCCTCTCTCAATCTAACTATCTCGTTTACTCCTCTTTTTTAGCTAAGTGAACTAATTAAATGCTCACAAATGAAGTTATTTTAGATTCGAAAATAATTGTCAACAATTACCAGGTTCGGTACCCACTAACGAAAGAGCATAGACCATTGACGCCAAAGCCCTCTAATGACCCAATTAGTCCCTCTGCCTCTCTCTCACATTAGAGTTACGTACACATGCATGTGGATATTGGAACTATAGACATTAGAAGAACCGTAGACATAAGTAGTAGAGACATCGATGTTATTATGAAAAACTGATAATCATATCCGGCCTTCAGAACGACCATAGTCCTTCTGTTTATGAACCCAAAAACTATAAGAACCTCAGAACCTTAATTGAACCTATAGAAAGAGAGAGAAGCAGAAAGAAATAAAAATCTCACCAATCATCGGGACAAATTAACTATAATTTTTGTTATTGTATTTGCTCAAGAAATATCGTCCGGTTTCCTATCAACTGGGAGAAATTTAAAACGTTCCGTCATTGAGGTAGCCCATGATCATGACCATGGCAAGTTCTTTGAACTTGTGTCACTTCCGATCTTTCGGAACATTGAGTGGTGACAAAATGCTCCCTATAACGCCCTATAATTGAGATCAGGTCAGGTTTCTCACTCTACCTCGGTCGGTCATTCTCATTTTCTCTGTCGATTTGATGGTCCCGACTCTTAGTAGTTCATTTGTCCATCGACAGAAGCCATCAGTTCTCTCATCTTTGCCGCTTATTTTTCAACCTCACCTCATTAGACCATCGTTGTTTCAAATTGTGAATCCATCCATCACTCTTTCTCTCACTCTGTGTGTCACTCCTTCTTTCCTCCTCGCTTTCTCTTTCAGGTTTCGTCGTTGTCACCGTCAACAAATCATGACTCCCTACCAAACAAAGGGCTTCTTTATCTGCGGCCACAGAACCCTTCGCTCTTTCTTTGATCTTCGCCTCAGGTTGACCCCTTTGATTATGCAGTTGTTATATTTGTTGTTGTCAGTATGTCCATACTATATTGTCCAAGGTAGAGAAATTTTAACGACTTCATTAGACGCCTGTCGTCTATTGTGGTTGTGGTGGAATTTATTTATGTCCATGATTGAATAGTAAAATATTCAAATATCGAAGTCGGATCGACTAATTGGAATTGGATCTTGGATGGGATCGAAAACGTGAGATGTTTTGGCTTAAAATGTGAGAAGTTGGGTTTAAGATGTGAGATCTTTGGTCTGTATATGTGGGATATTTTGCCTCAAAGTGTGTAATGTTTTGGGTTCCAAGTGTCTAGATTTTGGTAGCTCGACCTGCCCATATATTAGCTACTTATGGTAGCTTTTCAACCACGAAGCTCCATCCATTTATTCCGGAGATTAATCGAGGTCGTGAGTGGATCTCAAGAACGAGAAGGGGAGAGAAAGAGTTATAGTATATAATCTATAAGTAAACATAGGGATTGATCTTTTATGGAACTGAATTTTAAATTTTTCAAAGATTTAGTCAGATCACTTAGAGTTGATCTCTCTCATCGTTACCACCGCAAGAGCACTTAGGAAAAAAACACCTTTCAAACTTCACTCCACTCTCTGCGTCTCTTTCAGCTGAAATTCACCGGAAAAATGGGTGGATCTTTCAAGTGTCGACAGAGTGGAAATTTATGCGAAAAAGGTCAACGCAAGAAGTCGCTCCGAGGCTATTAAAACGTGAGAAACTCATTAAAACCGAGACCCACATACACAAATAAATCCCTATATATTCTATATATCTGAAAATGTGTGTATGTTTGTTTGCCAGACGATGGAGAAATAAATAAACAAAACCATTTTTCAAAATTAAACCGTGAAAACATGGAAAATCTGTCAACGATCATGTAATTTACGATCCCATCGAACGATGCCGCTGGTGACGCCCACTTTTTGTTGTTGTCCCTGGTTGGTGGTGATGCCGATTGTGTTGTTGGTGTTGTCAATGTTGTTTTCGTGTTGTATTGTTTTTGTTGATTTGTCTCTTTTCGTTCAACATCTGTTTCCGTCGAAACGCACGCATTCCGTGAACACAAGAAGCGATCGACAAACATGTTGACAAGATCATTGCCGCAAAGAGGCGTTGGGGGCGTGTCCCACCCGGCTTCCTCACATGGAAGAGTTGATCCGCCCCTTTCTCGTTTCAACTCTTTCCGTGCTCCATAATCGCCTCCCGTATTCTCTTTCGTTTAATAGGTTTTTATTTTTGAAACTTGTGAATTTATTTTTAAAAGCTTCTCATTGGTTGGTGGGATGGTGGGTTGGGCGAGAGAGGGAGGGTAGACAGTGGGTGAGACTTTGTGAACGGAAGGGGCGTGGCTAGCTGTCAATATATATCTTATGGACGAGATCGGGTCATTGGCTAAGTGGAAAGGGGTCAAGAAAGCAACTGAAGGGAAGTAGAGAGAAGGGAAAGGAAGAGTTGGATAGGAAATGGAAGGAGTTGAAAATAAAGGGATGAAAGCGATTGAGGTTGTTTGGCAGACCTCGCGAGTTGCCAACTGCTTGTAGTCTGTCAGCTGAATTATATCCCATTCATCTCCCGAGCTGTCTATTCATATATTGATCGGATTGTCTATCCCTACATCAATCTGTCTGTCCATACGTATATCGATCCGTCTGTCCATACGTATATCGATCTGTCTGTTCATCTATATAACGATCTCCCTGTCTATCCATCTGTTTACCGCAGTTCGTCAGTCTTTCTATTGTCACAGCCGCCCCAGAGGTCTTTCAATCTTCTCCTTATGCCTTCGACTATTTTCGTTGCCATTTTAGATATCGGCACATCTTCTTCTTCATCATCCTCCTCTAAATATATATTATATTCTCTCGATCATTAGAGGGAAGGGGGGAGGGCGAAGTCTTTGAGCGATTTGATTAATTGATTGGTCCCCAGTGAGATGTCGTTGCGGTCGTCTTCTTTCGCTTCATGCGCTTTTTAGTACCATTCGCTTCTCTTTATTTGTCTTCCTTACACACACTCATCTACACATACAAAAACACACATATAATTACATATATTTTTGTCTCTGTCTTTGCGTGATATTTCAAGGATGCGTGTGTGACACATTTGGAATGAAGTGATTTGTGTTCTCGGTGGCTTCGAGGCTAAGTTGTCGATGATAAATTTGAAGTTATTTTTAAAACTTCCAACGACCGAACGCGCGCCGCGAATGTCGAAAGAAATTAAAGAGCGAAGCAAACTTAAATCGAGATAAATTAAAATTCTTCGCATTTAATTGTTTGCAAATGTTTCGAGTGAGAATGCGAATGAATTCCATTTTCGTTCACATCCCCCGTGGAGTGGGAGGTGTCCTTGAGACTTCGATGAGAGGCGACGAGAGCTTCCTAAAATATTCGGATATTAAAATCTTATGTTCTTCAATGAATCCTTGAACGAAGTTCTTGAAGAAAGACATGAAGAAAGAAAAAATATATTGAATAATATCGTTGTTGTGATTATTCATGTTTCTTCTGCTGTATCGTTGGTGTTGTGATTATTCTTGTTGTTCTGATTATTCATGTTGTTGTTGCTGTGATGATGTTCTTGCTTCTGTCTAATGTTATTATTGTAATTGCTCCTCAAAGCAGAAATCTGCTCGTGTAAATGAAAATTTCATGAAAACTCTCAAGTGGACGTGTGTGTATGCGTGTGCTGTCAACAGATTACAACAAAAACAACACCTCATTGAGCGAAGTGGGCGTATGTTGGTGACATCTCTGCGTTGACAGCCAACGATAATTGTTTTCATTATGTTTTATTTCATTTCCTTTTCAATTGGTGAAATTCCGTTTTTTATTCATTTTATTTTTTGCATATCGAAGGCATTGAAATTCGAAGACTTGTGGGTATACGAGAGAGAGGGAGGTGGAGAGTTTGAAAATTATTAGCATGCTGTTGACATTGAGGGTCCTTGTCAATGATGACAATGACACGAACAACAACAATAGCATTGGAGGAGAACAAGTTTGAACAAAAACAACAAGAACATGGACAACATTATTATGAACAAAAACATTACAACCAACAATATTATCAACAAAAACATTATGAAGAACATCATGTACACCGTTATCAAGATTTCCTTGTGAATGGAAATAAATATAATTTCCTTTTCAATCATCAGAACTTTCTGAAAGACAGAAAAATTATATACATCTCTTGGTCTCTCCCATTCTCTTTTCTTTACTCTCCCTCTTTCTTAACTTTCTCTCTTCACTTCTTGTATTGTCTTCAATCCTTCGTCATCCTGAATCCGTTGGAGCCTTCGTTGTCCTAGTTATCGTCGTCCTTGTTCTCATTGTTCGACATCATTCGACTCATCTTATCTAATTACAATTAATTATTATCCTTTTGGCACAAATTGAAATGACATTTGCCGCTAGTGCTGCCAATCTATCTCGATTCTGTCTCTCTCACACTCTCAGTCTTCCTGCTGCTGATTCCTTTGGACTATCTCTCTTTCTTTCTTTCCTTCTATCTCTCCCTATCTCGCGATCTCATTCTATGGCTCTCACGGTGTATGGAACGACCATTGAATGCCACGGATGTCCATTAATATTATCAAACAAGGACAACGCAAACAATCAGTCATTGTGAGCACGAGGCGTGTGCCGCATCCTTACGCAGGATGTGGAAGTCAATTAACGCTACGCATCCGGTGCGACGAAGGACGAGGTGAAGAGAGAGAGAGAGAGGTGTGGATGGCGAGGCTTTTTCCGTATTTTGAAATAATGGACAAATGATAGTTGATTTATGCTTTTTCATTTCCTTCCCATATTTCCTACCCACACTGAAGGATCTTTCGGCTCTCAAGGCTTTCTCGTTCTCAGTGAACTCAGGGCTCTCAAGGCTTTCCTGCTCTTGAGGTTGTCCTGTTCTCAAGGTTATCCTTCTCTCAAGACTTTCCTTCTCTCAAGGCTTTCCTACTCGTCTCCTTCGACCGAGGCCCACACACAAACTGATGGCGAGTCCTTCATTGTTGGGTATTCGAATCCTTAATTAATTATCTTTGTTTTGTCTAATTAAATATGAAATTAATAACAAAGGATGCCAACTGCGTGCACAGGTGGTGATGAGCTTTGCATCCTTTGTACACACCGATGTGTGTGTGTTTGAATGGCTGTGTGTATTGTGATAAATTATGAGTCGGGCAGAGGGGAAAAGCACTTGAGCCCACGCTTAAAGAGACTCTTCCGGATGCTCTGGAAGGGATCTGGGATTAGTATTCGTGGAAATTTCGTGGCAACAGATTTAACGAACCATTTAACGATACCATGGCGTATTGGGTGAGGAAGACAAAGCGATTGTGGAGAGAGGGGGAACAAGTGCGGCATTGAGATAACTGAGGAAGAAGAGGAAGTGCTTTCTTGGAAGATAAGAAATGCTCGGAATATTATAATTTTCACTCACTAAATAATCACCATAAATAAATAAGAAAACAAAAATAAATGTATGTACCTACATAAATAAATAATAATAAATAAGGTATTGTAATAATTTAAAGGAAATTAAAAATAAAATGTCTTCTTTTAATACTGATAAAAAATAAAAAAATATTAATGTTGATACTAAAATAAAACAATATGAAATAAAATTAAATAAAATAAAAAAACAAACATTAAAATAGTGTGAAATATAATAAAATGAAAAAATAATATGAAATTAAACAAAATTAAAAAAAAGTTAAGAATTACAAAATTTTTAAAATAATACAAACTTTTTCATCCCATATTTTATTCTTATAATAGATTTCTAAAAATATAAATAAGAAATTAAAGGAATTCTAATTTTTTTTATTTTTGGTTCGAATTCATTACATAAATTGAATAAATATTATTGTGTTTTGTATATGTATATCAATGTGAGTATTTATATCAAATCTTAAATTATGTTCTGTTGTTTATTTTTTTTATTGTTCCATTTTCCTCTTTTTTGTGTTATATTTTTTACTTTTTATTTATAATTGTTATTTTCGTGCTCTCCTGCCAACTTTGTTATCCCGCTGAGAAATGCTCTCAATTAGCGGAGCAACTCTTCCGCCTAATCTCCATTAGCACCTCGCGCCATGGCCTCCCATGTTTTCCCCCAGAGGTCTCAACGTTCCTTCCTTCCGTCCGTCTGTCCGTCCCTCTCGTCCACGACTCATAACGGCAAATGGGAGTGCTTCCAAAGGATTCAAACGACATTAGAATACGTCCATGTTGCGCATTAATTCGAGCCAAGTATTTTGGTCGAAATGAAGCGCATGATTAATCGTCGAGTTGTTGCGCCAGATCCTCGGGAGAAAGATCTCTGCAGGTTCCATCTGCAATGCCTCTCTTTCCCCCCGCCCTCTTCCTTCCACCACCCATCCTTTGGTGCTATTTTTGATGCCACTTGAAGTCTCCAACACAACTCGATCTTATGCGGTAGACACAGAGAGACTAAGTGACAAAGGGAGAGAGGGTGACTAACAGAGAGAGCGAAAAACAATAAATTCTTAGCAGCAGGAATTAAAATTTCATTGAAATTATTTGATGATATGGAGATGAAGGAATAGAGGCAGTGGAAAGAGAAGACTGTATATGAAGAAGATTTCAATGTGGTGGAGCTCAAGTTAGGGGGAGCTCATGTTGGGGAGAGGACAATGCGCGAAGTCTGCGTGCAGTTGACGATGATGATAATGCTGATCATGAGTACCAGACAGATGTTAATAGAATGAGGTTGAAGAGGACGATGGTGGTGAGATTTAGGGAGGTGAAGAAGAGGATGGGGATATAGAAGACTGGGCTGAGGGAGGTAAGTATGAGAAAGATGGAGAATGAAATCAAGTATTGGATGACGAGGAACGGGTGAAGGAGCAAACAATGAAGGTGGAGAATCTGATGCTATTGTTTGAGATGAGAATCTGCTGCTGATCTTCATCATCATGCTGTCACGGAGGAAGATTATTTGGAAGAAGGAAATGATTTCGACGAGGAAAATGATTTCGAGGAGGAAAGTGATTTTGAGATCGAAAACATGATTTTGAATATAACGACAATGTTGAAGATAACGACAATGTTGAAAATGATAACGAAGTTTATGATTAAGTTAAATATTGTTATATGGCTTGGGTTCGTGATGAGTGCGAACTTTTTGATGACGACTAAGACGCTCGTGATTTGAGAGGAAATTAGAGCAAACCCAATGATGGTAGATGTGTGTAAGTAATGATGAAATAGAAGGAGGTCATGATAGAAACGACGATAAAACTATTAATAGATCATTTGTTCTTTAGAATAATGAATAAGATATACAATGATGATGATTATCCTACTAGTTATTATGATGAAAACGACAATGTTGTCGCTGTCGGAATAAACCAACCTCACAATCAACCATTGAAAACCACAATTGCTGACAATAAGAATGTGATGAAGAGGAAAAAGAGGGAGGAGCAGAAGATGACAGAGAAATGAGAAGGAGTCGACGAATAGAAATGAAAAATCATGAAGTGAGAGATCAGGAAATGTCTGAATGTGATGCTAAAATTAGAAGAATACCGAAAGACATAAGGGAACACCTTGCGAAAGGAAACCAAAGCCAACGACAGTGGGACATATTAAAAAGAGATAATATGTAGAACGAAGAACAAAATTTATATTTAAACATTAAATTATAAAATTTAAATAAATTAAATTAAAAATTTTAATATTTAATAGTCTTTAATATCTATTTAATATATGTCTAGTTTAATATATAGTATAGTGTATAGCAATAATTTCTCTAGCCTTCACTGTACCCAGACTTGCAACAGTTGCCACCAGCGATAGAAAACAATCGTTACAACAACAACAAAAAAAGCCAGTGATGAATTCTCGGTGTATTTTTAAGTCTTCGCTTCATATTTTCCCCATTCGAAAGCAATAAAAATCCGCAGTCACAAAGGGAGAAAGAGAGAGAGAGCAGGAGGAAACAAAGACAGGGACGAAGAGGGGGGTCGAGAGGGAGGAATAGGAGAATGTGAGGAAGAAAGAGGGTGGGAGAGGGAGGCTGAGGGCTAATGATGAAAAAGAAGAAAAATGTCCTCGAGACGCTCGTTTCATTTTGTCAGAAAATGTTCAACGCTTCGGCAATGCACTACTTATTGTTGTTGTTGATCCTATTGATGTGGTTGTTGTTCTTGTTGCCGTCGCTGAAGGCATGAAAATTTGCATCGAAGACAAAACTCAAGACCTCACCGGGGCGCATAATTCACAATGAGTGATTCTCAAATCGTCCATTAAGTGCGACATTATTAGACAGCGAAAGAGACAGCACTATAGGAGAGACAGCGAGACAGACAGACCGACCGACAAACAGATCGAGCGAGCGACTGACAGAACCACAGACAGAAACAGACTGGTGGAGAATTGGAAGGAAAATTGGAGGGCGAAGAGAAACGTAGACATTGTGATGGAGTGCACCATTCGAGTGAGAAAGATAGAGAAAGAGAGAGTAAAAGAAATAGAGAGAGGTAGAAATCGTGAAATAGTGTGATACAGCTAGTGAAATAAGTAGGGAAAAATTAGGAGTGTTTCCATGGGTTTTATTTTGATTGTCGTGGAATCGAAGCGGAGAAGAATTATCATATTAAAGTCGAGCGCCAGAGAAATCAGAGGAGCAATAAAACAACAATAAAAAAAAGGCAGCAACAACAACATCGATGGATCCTTTGACGGATTCGGATATTCCTCAGAGACCTCGACTAATTAACAACAGGAGGACTTTGAATTTCCTTCTTTGTTGTTGGTGTTCGTTTTCGGTATTGTTGTTTTTTTTTTGGTTCTTGTTGCTGCAGTCTGGCCGTCTAAATTTAGACCAATTTTAGGTGCAACATTCATCCACCGGGCACAATGAACATGATGTGGAGGAGGAGATGGAGAAAAAGAAGGTAGAGGACGGAGGAGACAAAGGTGAATGATGTGGTCGAAGTCATTGACGAAGATTTGGACTCGTTGAAGCGGTTCATTGTTGTCAGCTTTGGACGCCGCTCCCTTAGGTCTGCTGTCTTTTTTTTCACTTCTCTCCATTCTCTTGTCTCCACTTCTCCCCACCCTGCATCGCCCCCCATCGGTCGATGATCCATGATTGATGTCTTCTTGATGACTTCATAATTTCGATGCAAACGCGCTTCGACTCTTTCTTTCAGACATCTATTCACTCTCCATCTCTCTTCTTTCATTCACTTTCTCTTTCCCCCTCTTTTTTCCTTTCCGCTTCTCTCCTTTTTCACTCCGTCGAAGCTTTCTGAGAGGATCTGGATTTAATTAGTTTCCTCGACAGCTCTCTCTTCCTCTATCTCCTCCTCATCGTCTCTTCTCTTTTCCTCCTCCTCTCCTTCAGTCGCCGTCCCCTTCGGCTCAGCTCCCCCCCGATCTGGTCTCTTTGTCTTCATTAAGGAGCGGCGACGGTGCCATTTGAAGCGTGGCCGCCACAACCCGGCAACGCGCTCAATAATTAAAATTAAAATTTCCCAGAATTCGCTGCCATCCCTCGATCCCGCCTTTGTCTCGCTCGCTCTCTCTTTGTCGTCTGTCGCGTGTCTGTGTCGTCCATTCTTGGCATTTCTTCCGTCCTTCCTTTAATTTCTTTTAGCTTCTGTCTTCGATTTACTTCGATTTTCTGAAGAGAGTGAGAGAAAATAAGTTGAGTAAGAGAGGGAGGAAGAGAGATCAATTGTGGGGTGATCGGGGGGAGATGAATATGGCTAAGAGAAAGAAATATTGAAAAATTTATAGAGATTGGTGGAAAGAAATATTGTAAAAGGTTCATGGATGAGAAAAGGCCAAAGAAAATTGATAAAACAGAAATTGATTACAGGATGATGTTGGTGTTACAGAAGGATTGAGATAGGAAAATAAACTTTTAATTGCTTTATATTGATTTACTTTAAGCAACTATCATGTTGAATCTGAGCACATTTTTTATTAATATTTACAAATTAGTTTAAAGAAAAAGTGATTTTCACTCTAATGTATATTTGAAAATAAATTATTCATTTTGATGTTTTGAAGAATTCTTATTTCTGACTTAAATACCAAAAAAAAATGTTTGTTTGATATGTATAATAATTTTTTGTTTAATTATTAACTTGATGCATTAAAGATTTCTAATTTGTGACTTAAATACCAAAAAAATTCAAATTGTTAACTTGACATGCGTAATTTTGTAAAATAGGTTTTTCATTTATCCCTCGCCGACTCACTACAGCTCTCCCAATACCACGGAAAAATCTTTATCTTATATCAATTCTCTCTTATGAAGAATTTTTTTTAAGTACCTCATAGTTTTTTCTGTTGAATGCAACACCTTCAAAGGCCGAAAGTCATCAATCATCGTCAAATTTTCCGATATATTTTCCATACACACCCTACCTCTTCTCTTTCTATCCGTAATTTTTCACCATTTCTCCTTCTTGTGGTTTTGGTGAATTTTTGAATGATGATTTTTAAATAGGCTCGAAAATTGTTTTTTTTTTTAATTTTTTCTTTCTGTAACCCTGCTATGCGGTGGAGCAATATCGAAATTACGAACCAAACCGCAGAAATTCACTGACGCGCCCACACAGATGGCTAAAAAATGTAGACGCATTATACATGAAGTTTTTCTTTTCGCTTTTTGTTGGCTTTTTGAAATTTTTAATTTTTAAAGAATGTTCAACCAAGAAGTGAGCGAGGGAGATGAGGAGATAAATAGAGAGAGAGAGGTGGGGGTAATTAATTGCCACACTTAGCGAGCAATTTTCTACACATGACGACGGAGCAGAAGAAGAAACCGTCAGACGAAAAGTGAACGAAAAATATGAGTGTGCGGAGAGAAATTTGAGGAAGAAAATACGAAAAAGAGAAGTACATCAGGAAAGGGAGAGAGGAAGAAGTCTAAAAGTGAAATGAGTTCGAGAGCCACCTAATTAATGGGAATTATTTGCTTAATTCAGAGAATTATTATTAGCTTTATACTGAGATTTATTTTTTTTTTAATTCAGAGAATTATTATCATTCTGAGATTGTTTGCCTGATTCCAAGAATTAAAAATGATTTTCCAGCGAAATTCCACAAAATCGTGCATCATTGAGAAAACTAAAATAATGAGAGGTAGGCAACTGGATAAAGAGAGAAGAAAAGCTTGAGATGCTTCTCGTCTTTCTGCATATATTTAGCATAACTTTCAGCTCAAGCTCTCTAGAATCCTCCGCATTCGAATCTCAAGACTTTGCAGTCCTGACTGTTTGATTTCGAGAAGGACGACGAGGAGGAACTCGAGGACTCTAGCGAGTTGCTAACGGCTTACGTGAATCATTACGAAAACATTTATGCATCGAATCATATGATATCTCTTTCTCTCTCATGTACCTCGATTTCCATTTGCCTTCTCTCATTGATTCCTCCAACACGTGACTCATCTGATGACTTCGACAGAATCTGACGATGTTCGCCGATGGTTCCTTGGAAATCATGAAAAATAAATGAGCGAGAGGGACAAAGGATAAGGAGAAAGTGTGGGACAAAGAGTGAGTGAGGGACAAAGAGAGAGAAGAGGGTTTAAGAGAGAATGAGGTTCAAAGAGAGTGGAAGAGAGACAAATAGTCAGGGAGACAAAACCCTACCCTTGGGTTCCACAAAAGCCAAGGATCATTGTTAGAACATGATGGATGATGGACTCAATAGTCGACTTTTGTGTGTTTGTTTGTCGTTGACTCAGGTGGTTGTCGTTGCCGTTGCCGCGTCATCATTATCATATGCAAGGCCTGCCAAGAGCCTCCAGTCATCAGTCTCAGCTCCGATCGTCATCGTTCCGATTCGATTTCGTCTCCTCCTTGTCGGTAGTCGCCTTGTCTTGTAGTCGGATTTCGAGTTATTGGCCTCGTTGTCATCGCAGCATTATCGATCTTCTTCAAATCGACGATCATCGATCGATGATGGATCTTCATTGATCTTAATGATGATCTCCTTTTCCAATGATGATCTCATCTTCCAATGATGATCTCATCTTTCAAGAATATCGAATTGTTTTCCGATTCATTTGTGTTTGAATTATGCTTATCCGCATTGCTTTCGTTCTGCACGATCATTATTCATGCATTATCAGCTCGATTGTGATTTTGATCAAGTTTATGATCTCTGTCGTCTTTTGACTTCTCATGCTGATAAGTTTCTGTGATAATCATCATTTGCTTTATAATAATTTTCTTAATCATTACATGATGATCACCTGTTTCACATGAATTTCTCAGTCGCATCATTCATTCTGTGGACTCATCCTTCAACAGATTTTTTATTCCGGTATGTCCTTACCTCGTCTTCCTTACTTCGTCTTTCTCTTCCTCTCTCTTTCATATTTCACTTGGTTCAATTGTGGTTTCAAAAATCCGCCGCATCACTTAATGCAATGAGTTATCATCGGAATATTTAAGGTAATATTTGCATTGTCTGCAATGCAACATCTCATCTTCTCCATCTTTTGTCTCCTCTTCTATCTTCTTCCCAACTTTAACTGTCTTTCTTCTTCTTCTGTCTACCTTCCCCTCTTTTTGTTTCTTTCACAGTTCACCTTTCATTTCTTGAATTGCTCAGCAATGATTCATTCAGGCCAGCTTTCATTCGACGAAATGTCAAAAGATCCGCAAGAAATGAACTTCAATTTAGTTTTTTTTTTTCTGTGGCTCGTTTTCGAGCTCTAATTAGGGCTAAAGGTAAGGATACTGAAGGTAAAAGGACTGAGGGTAAAGAGAATTAAATGAAAAGAATATGATAAACCAAAAAAGTTGCTATTAGCAACAACAAGAGCCCATTACTAACAACAAGAGCCCATTATCAACAACAAGTAAGAAATTAACGTAGTGCAAAGAGTCGTAAAATGTAATTTAATGAGAAACTCCAACCGATGCCTTCTTTTCCAAGCCCTAACCCAGGCCCTCCTATGACTACTTTTATCTCCCTGTCTCTCTCTCCTTCAATCACTCTTTCGTCCTTTCCCTCTCTCTCTCACACACTTTGTTGTACTCCTTCTCGCCTGACCCAAGACAATTTCAATTTATTTTAAGCATTTTATGCTCGAGTCTCGCGAATAAAAGAAAAATTATTTTCGCAATTAAATGCACTTTTATTACATTGGAGTCTGTGGAAGGCTGGAGCCGACACCCCGCAAGGGAAAAGAACCAAAGAATGTGACAGAGAGAGAGAGCGAGAGGGTTGGTGAGAACGAGGGAGATAGAGGCCGACCGAACGAAACGTATAACTTGATTTATTTCCACGCACAACACTCGCCAAGCAATTAATTCATTTAAAACATTTTAGGGCGTTTGAAAAATTACCACTAGATGGCGCTGACATGCGAGGAGAAGACTCCATTGTCTATCTTCTTCTTTTTACCTTCACTTGCCCAACTCCCTCTCCCCATCTCACTCTTTCCAATGGTCTGCGGTTTCGTCTTCGTTCCACGCGGGTGGCACGCGTGACGATATCTGTCAGCAGGTTGGCCGCCTGGGGAAATGACATGGATTCCTTCTTGTCCCTCTCACTCCATCTGTTGTTCTCTGTCTTCTGCAAGAGGTGCCTCAAGTGTTCGACGGTAATTTCAGTTCTCACCTATGCCTTTTTCTTTGAATCTTTGAATGAAATAAATAAATTTTTTATATGAGGTCGATCATTTTTTGTGTAGATATTATATTTTTCATTTTTCCTCTGATATTGTTTTTTATTTTTAATTTTTCATCAAGCAGAAATATATAAAATCTACTAAATTGAACAATAATATTAATATTTCTAATAAAAAAAATTATTATTATTGATAAATTTAAATTATTTCTATTATTGGTTATTGTCTTGAACTGTTTGTTCGTAAGAGTCGTAATTTATTTTCAATTTTATTATCTGAATTTGTTTTATTACATATTATTGTTGAGCATAGTTATTAATTAAAATTGTAATTATTTTAATATCTCTATTTTCAATTTTATTATTATAATTCATTTTATTAAATATAATTTTTTATTAATTCAGTTATTAATTCAGAAAATGTTACAATTAACATGTTTCTAATAAAGTTGTTAAAATAACCATTTATTTTAAATACTTAATAATTGTTTGTTTGTTTTAACAATTGTGACCATTTATTATTATTTCCTTTAAATATTCGAATTTTTCTTCACTACTTGTTTATTTATTTTTCTCTCTCTGCTTAAGCAATGCTTTCTCCTATACCTACTTCCATTTCTCTCCTCCTCTCATAACCCGTCTGTTATTTCACTTATCTCTTAATTAACTTGTCACAAAGTTCTCTTCGCACAAACCCACAACATTTGCTCTCAATTAGGCCCACTTCACAGAGCGCTCATATCATCACTGGTCCCTTCCGCCCGACTCCGCCCACCATTCTCGCCACGTCATCTCGTTCATCAGATTCCCACAATGTCAGCTGTGAGCTGTCAAAAATGGCTCGCGAACTGTCACCGCATCGGAAATTGTTATGACATCTTGCATTAAATGAATTCTCGCGACTCCATCGCTCTCGGTTTCCCCTTCTGATCATTGGGATGCTGAGGAGGAAGGAGTGAGCGGCGAGTATGCGAGATGACGATGCGGGACTCTTTGAAGTGGCGGCGAAAATGAAAACACAGAGAGGTGCCCAGGGACGCCAAGGGACCAGGGAGGTCAGGGGGCAATGATGGCGGGTGCAGTGGAAACGAAAAGAAATCAAAGACTTGGATTTAATTGGAACCTGCAGCGCGGCTTCGAGACGTCGACATCTGTCAGGATGGGGCAGACAGTTTTAATGACTTGAAATTTTCGACTTATGTCGTCAGCCCCGCCAACAACAACAATGAGACTAACAAACAACAACACCAATAAACCACACCAACAAACAAACTTACAAACCAAAACAATCAAAAGAAAATAATATTAAGAAAGCAATTGCAAAAACTAACGAGTGTCAGTTGGAGAAATGCAAATCGCGAGAAAATCGAAAGCAAAAGAGGATGAGGACTACAGGGAAGATGGAGAAAGGCAGACAGGGATAGAGTGAGAGATTGGGATAGAGTTAGAGAAAAGGGATGAGCGCAAATTAAATCCAAGGGTCGAATGATCCCCAAACCATTGCGCTGAGTTCAGCAGCGACTTCTTTCCACGGGATAATTAATGCGATCGGCACCATCGTAATTATGGTAGATCTGGAGGAAACGCCGACATTTTCTCTGACATCGTTTCCGCCGCGATTTTTATTCCAACCGACCCCAAGAATAGCTGGGGTCTATAGATTGTCGGCCCCTTTGTGCATAATAAGAAATGGCGCAGGATCCTAGGATAATAATGTGGGAATAATTATGACAGGAAGATGGTTCCAAATCGTTGATCAAATCATTTTATTAGTATTTATTTATATAACTTTTCAACAGTTCTTAATAATCTTGTTGTAATATTTTTAGAATGTTTATTATTTATTAATATAAGTATTTAATTTTGATTTTTTTAATATTTACAAATTTCATAATTTAATAATTTAAATATTTTGTGTTAATTATTTACTTATTTCTTCAGTATACCACGATCACATATTTTTAATTGTAGTATTTTTAAAAGGTTTTTATATTCGTGTATCAATGTTATATATTATTAATTTAATATTAAACTCTAATATTTAAGAAATTTTAGGTCCCTTCAGAGTTTAGGGCTAAGGTGGGCAACCTTTCAAATTAACATCCATGAATTCCGCAGCCCTTGAAATGTCCTCTAAATTGATCGACATGAAAACATTGTAAAATCAAAATGGCTTATGTACATTGTTGTAAACAATTAAAGACATAATCACAATAACAACAAAATAATCTTGTCACAAAGACAAACACCTTTGCCTTTCAAAGGTTAAATTTACTTAAAAAGGATCAGCAAAGGCAACACAATTAACCACATTCAGCAAAATTGTTGTGAAAAAGAAATGCAAAACAGTGCAGCAAAAACATGAAATACAACAATATACATATCAACAACAACATAAATAACAACAACACGAGGTGAAGGAGGAGGAACAACAATTGCAACGCCTACAAAACTGTTTATCTTTTGGCAAACTTTGTACTCATTGTTTTTGTTGTTGATTTTCCTCTTAGTTGGCAACAGTTGGGCTTAAAAAATATGGAAGCAGAAAAGAGAGAGAGGGAGAAAGCTATATTGTGAATAAGGGACAGAGTGGAAAAGAGTTACAGAGAGCAAGAGAAATTGAAGAAGGAGTGGAAAGGGGAGAATGGACGAAAAGGAAGGAAGGCAGAAAAAATCATTAACATAAACAGGAAGTGGGTTTTACACAGCAAACGATAAACAACAAAAGCATATATACATTAAACAACAGCAACAAAAAAAAACATTAAACAACAAGAACAGCAACAATAATAGCAATAACAAAAAACAAGACAATAATAAAAAAATAAATTCAACAACAAAATAATAACAGCAACAAAATTGTAACAACATCCAATTCATGCACAAAATTGTTCTGGCCAACTCTTTGAGTACAACAAAAACAATAAAATTAAAAAAATGGCCGATGCGGTTTTAATGCAAATTCATTTCATGTTTATTGCATGTTTGTATGTAGTTCTTATTGAAATTGTTATTTTTGTTATTGCAATGCAGAAATAAAATTCAAGTTCGCATGAAAAAGTTGAGAGCATTTAAATAACAACAACAACTAGAATAAATTGCGTGCCAAACTGCACTCCATTTTGGTTACGGCCTCTACAACAACTAAACATGGCCGCCTCAACTCGCCGTTGGCAACGACGACGCCTGTCGGCAGGTGAGATCCACATGAAGAAATTTATTGTTGGTGTTTAAATCGTTGTTTTTGGTCTCTTAGTTGGTATAATATATAGTTGATATATAGTTGGTGTATAATATTGTTGTAATTGTAGGTGGCCCCAAGGAATCACGGACTTATTAGCATGTCAGAGGGCAGCAGAGCGTATCAAGACAACAACAAAAGTGCACACATGAGGCCAAAGTCAAGAACAACAACAGTTCAAGAGTAAACTACAAAAGCGATTGCACATGTAGATAACAGCAATAACAACAAAAATAATACTAATAACAAACACAAAAACTACAGGCAAAAACAACTACATCAGCAGCAACTATACCGACAACAACAATATCTGCCAATGAAGCAACCACCAAACAGCGATTGAACGTCAACCATCAGCAATTGTTGGCTGTCAGCATTCGGTTATCATGCAAGTTGTTGTTAATATATATTGCAGTTGTTATGGTTATACATGAGGTAGAACTATTTGTTGTTTCAATTATTGTTTGTTATTGTAATTGCTGCCTCGCGACTTGTGCCCCACGCAACATGGCGTCCACCAACCATCAACATGTCGTCGTCATTGTCTGCATTGCGTTCACACCTGCTGCTCTGCACATTTTTTCACAACTCCGCCTCTTAATATCTCACTCTCTTTTACTCTTGGAAGATAACAACAAATTACGATCACTTTGTGCAGAGTCGAGAGGGTCAAAGGAAACTCCGAAAGCCAAAGGCGTTTGTAATGAGAATCAAGCAATGAACAAAAGTCCATTGAAAAACTTTATCTAAAGCAACAGATCAAATGGGATGGAGGCGATGAGTTCTGTTAAAAATAAACAACAGCAGCGTTGACAACAAGAAAAACAATATCCCCAACTACAATAACAAAAACTCATCGCAACAATAATCTGAAGAAAAAATCGTACAACTAATGAATCTAATTATTTGAAGATATTTATATTTTTTGTATAGTGCTGAGAAAGAGAAGAGAGAGAGAGAGTCTCTAGAAAAGGAGTAAAAGCCTTAGATTCCAAGCTTTAACTTGATAAGGCTTCAACCAACTTCAGGGAAATGTCCATGAAGATGGAACAGTTGGAAGCTTTCATCGCGAAGTTTGTCCCTTGTGGAGACATCATTTCCTACTCAAGAATAAAGAAGAATACACCTCACCTCGCATCCTTGAAAGCAGATACAGAAAAATCGGAAACACTTTCAATTCACAATATTCCTTTTTTATTCATATTCGAAAGGGAAATTCTCCACCATTTCCGATGTCACTACGAAATTAATTTCCCATAACCGACTAAAATTCTCTAACATCATTCGCCCAAATTGTGAACTTTTCAAGAAAAAAAAGTACAACTCTCTCCTTCTCTGTCTATCTCTCTCTCATGACCCACCTCCTCTCCACGCTGAGAATTCTCGAGAGCGAGGTTTTCTTTCACTTCCGGCTCGAACAATGGCGCGTCCGACGGTGGTTTCGCCATTTTGCAAAAGGTATTAAATTGTATTTTACGTTTCCACCAGCGGGAATTTCTCTTCGTAAGCCACGCACCGACGATGTACTTCATCCGCTTAGTCTGTGGGGAGAAAACAACCGCTGTGCATAAATTGCAGTGTGTTTCCGGTTGCGCGAGGTCCTTGCCGAACGCCTGCTGCTGTTGCTACGCTACGGCCGGAAGTTGTTGCCCAAAAAAATGTGAGAGCAAATAACAAAAAAATGGGCATTAACAACAATGAATAAACTTCATAGCAATAAAAATAAGGAAAAAGGAACTAATGGAAAATGTCTGCAAAATAAAAATATGCATTTGTTAGGTGAGGAGGAGATAAAATATGAGTAGAATTAAATGTTCTTCCTAAATCCTCAAATTTCTACATTTTCTCCAACGATACCAAACAATTTTACTCCCTCAAAGGACAAAATAAAAAGACGGAAAATTTCGTATGATAATTTAGTTTTTCTATATAATTTTTTATTGACTAAAGCAAATACCAACAATCAATCAATTTTTAAATAGGTTTTCACACAATAATTTCTAAAATGCTCGTTTTTTATATTTTTACCCCACATAACAATCAAATTTCAATCGACCAATTTAACCAATTGTTTGCTTGAATTGCTCTCTATAAAAATTTGAAAAGCTTCCGTTGTGGTGGAAATAAACCAAGCCGCAAACATTTTCATTCTTTTTACCGAACCACAGGAAATGATAACTAAAATATCAACATATGAAACAATAACTGCTTTAGCAATTATATTCAGTATAAATAAATAAATTCCTAGAGAAAAAATATCAAAAACATGAACTCATTAGTAGCCGTGTTTTTCAAATCAACGATAATGAATAGAATTTTGCGAAATTCTACACTTAGAGTTGTGGGTAACCACAGAGATTGTTTGACAACTATACTGGGGTTAATTAAAACGTGATTTTATTGCAATATTTTATAAATGTTAAGCTGTTTATGAATTCTCAACGGAATATCCTCGAAAAACTTTTGCATTGGCAACAAAGGACATATCATATTTATCCTCACACATGACACTTAAAGAACCCATCAAATTGAATGAGTCCACTCGGATCGCTTACGTGATTTGAATCGAGTGCTCTGTGGATGTGGTCAGCAATTGTTAATCCGATCAGCCAAAGTGTTATTTTAATGGAAGCTCCATAATGAGTGTCGGAGGATGGGCGAGAGGGTGGAGAGTGTCCAATGTTAGATGATTCCCGCTCAATTAATTCATTCGAAAACAATTGCGTTTTAAATTAAAATTTGGCAAAACAGAAAATGCAATTTCAATTATCTGCCGAATAATTCGGATGCAATTTTGTCCCAAATGCTTCGTGTTTAGCCCACAAATCATCATCAAATTCAAAAAATGAAAATGAAATTAAAATCGAATTTCTCCTGCCCCACCAAGCAGTATCATCGTTCCTCTCTCTCTCTCTTTTTTCTCATACATACTCACATACATTCTAACGTATGTGCCAGAAAGAGAGAATTCTGGCTGAAGCTGGAGGCTTCTGCTTAATCCAATTAGTTTGTTAAATAAATTAATTCAGCAGCGAATATTTGCGTTTTATTCAATTAAATTATTTACACCATGTTTTGCTCAAAATTTTTACATAATATAAAAACGAACACAATTTCCACAACCGGAGTAAAATGTAAGTAGATATTTTTTAAACGAAAATTCTATACATATAAAAAAAATGTAAAATACTGAATATATTTATTTTTAATATTGAACACGGAAAAATATATTAAAAACAATTTTAAATATATAAAAATTTGTAAATTTTTAACATAAAATCGAAAAATGTATGTTTTCTACAAAGATTTTCCTTTGAGTGTCCTTTTGATTATCCTTGATGCCCTGTGAAGTGCGCAACTGTAAATGCATTGGTTTTATGCGAATTTTCGTTTCACTCGATGTTTGTTTTGCCAACTGTTTAGCCATTATTATTCCTGTTCTCGTTGTTGTTGTGCTTCTCAATTGTTGAACTCATTGTTGTTGTTATTCTACTCATTGTTTCTGTTGTTGTTTTGTCTAATTGAATATTTATCAATTGGAAGTGCATTGTGCGGATTATGTAAATTTCACATGAATCACGTTGGAAAACAAAAACAAAATAATAACATTAAAAAGAATAACAAAATTAAGAAACAAAAACAAATAATCAAAATAATACAATAAAAAAAATTAAATATGTTAAAAATTCAAAAATTATATATTACAACAGTTACAATAACTTTAATAAATTATAGTAATTAAATGCAAAAATATAAAATAATTATCGAAATAAAAACAATAAATTATTCAACGAATTTATTCACTTCAATTCGACGAAATCATATGGATCATATGTTGAAGTTATGCTTAAATTTATTCTGAGACGGAATTTTTCACACTGTCGACAACAATTTTTGCCCTCCACATTCCAATTCAGCATCACACCTGCCTCTGAGGAAAAAAATCCAACAACACGAACAACTGATTATCAAATACTCGAAATCAGAACATTTATAAATGTCAAAAATAATCAACACAAGCCGGCGAAGATTGATGACCAACGATGGGGGGATAGGACGATAGGATACCGTGGGTACCGTGGGTCGTCACCGAAGGTCTTCGCTGAGGGTTCGCCAAAGGACAGCGACGATAACGACGTCTCCTTCGACCCTGCAGAGGCCGAAAAAAAACCACTCGCGAGGGTCGGAACGAGGCATGCGAGCAATAAATTGGATCGTTGCGTGCGTAGATCGAGCTGTCAAACACACTGACAGCTTCATAAGAAAAACTATAATGTGACAACAACAATAATAAGATAACAAGAAAACAACAACGACTACCATGAAGACAGGAGGCACCTTGTCGTCGTCGTTGTCGCCACCAACAACTGCCGATCTGGTGGTCACCGGACTATGTGGAGGTCAACCTCAACTGCTGACGACCGATCGTCGACACAATCGTGACCTCGAAGATCTAATTTCTTCCAACTGTCGACGCGTCGAGGACAAACAGAGAGAGAGTGAATAATATAGAGAGAAAAAGTGAGCGGGGAGGGGAAGATCGGATTGCGACAGATTGAGCGATTGAGGAAACCTTCATCCGAATGTCAAACCAAAACAAACTAAGACATTATTGCCACGATCATCGCAACGCATCACAGCAGCCACGTTCTTCTCTCCACGAAAAAACCTTCAAAGGGTCCACTGAGGGACCATTTAGGATCCCATCCGATACGATGAAGAGACCCTTCCTTGAGTCGAAGATTCAACTGACGATTAGGACGAAACTAAACGCGAGCTGTCTTCACAATCGACGTCGACATCTTCAGACCGATTGAGAGACACGCGATCGACTTATCGATTCTGATCGTTCAAGGAAGAGAAAACAAAATGAAAATAAATATTTACTTAGCTGTCGAGTTGTTGTTATTGTTTGGTTGTTCGACTTGAGGCAATTAAATCGCTTTGCAACTGCTTCCAGTTACTGCAACAATGATCATAAATTGTCAACAACAGCCGTCAACAGCAAGTGAAGATTGTTCGAGATGAAGATCACGTGAGGCATCGGAGCCGATCAGATAAGATCAATGGACGAGAGTCAGGTGTTGCCTTCTCTCTCTTTCTCTTTATCTGTCTCAGGCTCCGAAACTACTTCAGAGGAACATTGACTTGAAGATTGAAGAAACTGAGAAGTAAAGAAAATGTTTGTTTTTGTGTTAATATTTATTTGTAATTTTAAAAAATTGTTCTAAAAAATAATTAAAATAAAACAAAAAATATAATTAAAAAATTATATTAATTAAAAGAACAATTTTGTGAATTTTTTGATATTATTTTGTTCTTTTAATTATATTTAATTATTTGTATTTTTAATTTGTTTGCTCTTATGTTCTTCTGAATTTTTTTATACATTTATCCATCATTTATCACTGCGAGATTTTAATTTAATCATCCTTTATATGACCTTCATGTCATTATTATCATCAAATTCAAGCAATTGAAAAACATATTATTTGCTCTCTTCATTGAGAAACTTTAAATAGGTCCGTTAAATATTCCGAAATTACAAACTGAATGAATTTTCCACTTCCGGCGCCGATGACAAGACAATTTTCTCCGAAACCTCAGACACAGGCGCCACTCTGTTTATCCTTCCAGTACTACGAGTTTCTCCAAATTTTATACAACAACAACAGCAAGAACAAGACCAGAAAATTTATTTCCTCGATCGGAGCAAAAGCGATCGGACGTCGTTGATAAACATTTGACTGAACGACTGTCTCCGTCGTCGTCTCGTGCCGCGGCGTCGTCACCCTTGGATGGATCCTGAGGAAGGACCAGAATGAGAACAAGTAAATGAACAACAACAATAATTTGAGTAACAACAACATTAATTTTGGAGAACAACAACACCAATATAAGAAACAACAACAACGACGTTGACAACAAAAGAATTTATGACTTGTGTCACTTTGAGCGCCAGCAACTCGTAATTCAGACGATTCAATCGAAGTATTCGTTGTTGTTCTTGTTCATATTGTTGTTGTTGTTTTTATAGTTGTTTTTGTTTTTATTATTGTTGTTGTTTTTATTGAAGTCGTTGTTGGTTTTGCTGCTGTCTTTTACTCAGCTCCATCGCTGCACATGCGCAGCAGACACCGCACCATGCGATGCGATAAGCAACCAACGATAAGCGGCAAATCGCCAACTGCAAACGATGTCGCATCGCATTCCGCCGGCCGCCGTCCTTGCGTGCAGTTCAAAAGATCCCCCAACCCCATCTGCCCCACTCCCTCATCAACTTCATTTGTTTGTTCACTACGACGTTCGGTTGTCGTCTGCGCCTGCGCATGAAACGCTAATAAAGTTGTTAACGATTTTAATTGGTTTCAAGTGCTCGGGCAGGCCGCACTCGCTCAAAGGATTCGAACTCGAGCCGAAGTGGATTTTAATGTGGGAATCGAGATCGTCAGCAGAGGGAAGGTGGAGATTAGGGGGATCAAGGAAATCTTAAATCGAAATAACATGAAGGAAGTGATCTTGGAGTAGAAATTGAGTAGAAACCCTTGGCTTTGGAAGACGAGAACTAAATTGAAGAATATCTCGAATATTGTCCACTGGATTCTATTCTCCCTGAATTATAAAAATTGTATTATAATAAGAGGTCCTTCATTGGCTTTTCCTCGTTATTGATCTCGAGGAGTCAATCTAATATTTCGAACTTCCGTTGGCCTTGGACGGTTGAGCTTGTAAATAGTCAAGAACTTCTCAAACATTGACCACTGGATTCTATTCTCTCTGAATTATCAGAATTTGATCCTATTTATCGGATCTTCTTCGGTGACGTTTCCTCCTTCCCTTCTCTAAATTCCATCCCACCTGCTTTCCTTGGCTCCCGCACAGTCTCCCTAGCTCAGTCTCCTTCGCTTCTCAGCCTCAGTTGCCTCTGACTGTTGTGAGAATCTTTATTGACAGCTCGTAAATTGGCTTTAATGCCGCTTAAGAGCCCGCTTAAGTAACTGTTATTGCTGTCCCACCGCCTCCCACGCCACACGAACGCGGAGGGCCACTGGGGAGTAGAATCGCTTGTTAATCCGTCAGCGTTGCCTTCTTCCCGCTTGTCACCCTTCATCAGGGGCCTCTCCGACGTGATCACCTTCATCGTTGTGCCCTCCTCAAACTTCGACCCCTTCCTCATCGTCCCCTACAACTTCTTCGCCTTCCTCATCGTCCCCTCCCTCATCATCCCATCCATCGTCAGCCTCAGTCTCTTCGATCTGCGGTTAAACGACGATCGACTTAAGTTTCTCGCGGAGGACGTTGACAGTGACGATGTCTGAACTCAAGTGTCAATAAAATTATGACAACAGAAGCACCAACTAGCAATAACAAAAAACTACAATAACAACAATTAATATTCGGCTCCTTCAACAACAACAACAAGAAACAGTTGATGCCATTGAAGTAAGCGGTAAGTGACAGGAAAAAATAGAAGGAGACTAAAAGAAAGAGATAGAGGGATGAAGAAATATGATATAGTAAATGAAAACGTAAGAGAACATGATTTTAAAATTTCAGAAACTTACAAGATTTAATTAAAACAACAAATATAACGACATAAATAAAAAGAATTTTAAAAACCACTAAACAGAAAATTATTATACATTTTTAATCGTTTTTTTTTTTATTTTTTCTTTATGCTTATTGTGCAATTGTAAAACAAAAAAATATTACAAAAATGTAAACAACTACCTAAATTACAATTTTTACAAATGTTTTAATCTTTTTTATTTTTGTATTTTTTCTTTCAACTCCTACAATTGCTACAACCACAACAAAACCCAACAAATTGACACTAATCCGTATCGAATCATTAAAGTCTCAACTCTGAATCACGTGACGACCGCCAACTGTTGCTTCCTCCTCTTACATGCCCTTGTCTTTCTCCTCCTTTCCTCACGCCCCCATCTTCCTACATCATCTGTTGCTCCCTCCAGCGAATCGCATCAAATTTGACACTTTGATCGGCTTTAATTCGATTTGAAGTCGGCTTCAGAGAGTAAACAGAGGATTGGAAAAGCAAAAGGGAGAGATAAAGAGAGAAAACAGTGCCAGAGGGAGAAGGATAGCGAGCCTCGTCGTAGGAGCAACGACGTAAAACATTTAAATCCTGGCCAAAGCCGGCTCCTCCGTTGACAGCAAACAAATGCCACCCAAAATTCTCCAGATCCCGATTCCGATGAGAATTTCCACCAAAAAATACAAAATTCGGATGCGAGCCGAGGGGATCAGAAAAGCAAAAACAACATCAACAATAACAACCAGCATAACATGAAGTGAACCCTTCGACCCCTCCCACAACAACGTTGCACCAAATCAAAAGTCTGTCAAGCTGTCACGTTAACCGCACGTAATCCTGCCGCTGGGGCCTCGTGTGACAAGGCGTCAGCTGGAACGACGATGGCGAGAGCGGGAGAAGGGGAACTCGATTTTTTCCACATATTTGATTTTTTCGTATCGTCAAATATTTGATTTTGTCCGATTTATTGACTAAAAAATCATTACTTGTAATGTCAAAATTTAAAAAAAAATATTTATAATATCAGAATTCAATTTAAATTTATTATATTCCGTTTTCATAACTTTTTGAAGTGATTGAAAAATTTCTAAAAAAAAGTAAATAAATATTTTTTGACTTCATTTTTTCGTTTACTCAAATATTTGATTTTCTCCGATTTATTGACTAAAAATTCTTTATGTGTAATGTCAAAAAGGTATTATTTGTAATATCGAAATTAAAATTGTAATATTTCGTTTTCATAACTTTTTATTGATATTGAAATGATTGAAAAAGCTACAAAAAATGTAAATCAATAATTTTTTGACTTCATTTTTTAAATATGTATTTCAAACAATTAGTTTGTTAGTTTTTATATATCTTTTTCAAATATATAATTCCACATTTTTTTCGAAAATTGTTTTCTTTCAAAATTGATAAATTTTTTCATTAAATTTCCTCATAAAGTTCACACACGTAAATTCCCTTAATTAATAAGAGAAATATCCAATAGCATAGGGACTGAAAGGGAATGGGTGAGAGAGAGATAGAGGAGAGAAGGAAGGAAATCAAGCGCTTGGTATGAAAAAATTCAGAACTTAATCAAACATTATTAATTCAGCATGCAAAGCATTCGCAATTGCGTGCACGATTTATGGCTTTTTTGATTAATTAAGGGAATTGGGGAATTTGAGAGAAGAATTTCTCTCCAACTGACGTCCATAAAGAGCAAAATCAAAAAAAGAAAAACAAAGAATCCAAATAACGAAACACATACAAAATAAAGAAAATATAATTTCCAATATTTATGCGATGAATATGCGAAGAGCGAAAAAGGTGGAAAAATGTGGAATTTCAAAACACACACAGAAGCCCATGAATGATTAAATTTAGTTGGTGTTGGAGTATGAACGGGAGGGCGGAAGGGATGGCGGACATTAGTAGAAATTGCCTCTGGGACTCGAAGGGTTCCGCAGAAACCGAACCACGTTTTTTGAAATCATTGGAATGCCGAACACACAATGAACAAAAACTCATTTCAAGTGAAATGTGCAAAAAATGTGGCGAAAAAATATTTCAAAAATATGTGAAAGGTTTTTTTAACGTTTCAGAAAAAATGTAGGAAAAATACTAGAAAAAATTAGAAAGAAATATCAGAACAAATATTGGAAACAAATAAATAAAAATATGTAACATAATGTAGAAAAATACTAGAAATCATTTTGAAAAAATACCAGAAATTACTTTGAAAATATCAGAAAAAAATTTAAAAAATATCGAAACCAAAATTAAAAAATAGTAGAACAAGTGTTGAAAATTTCTACATTAAAAATTTCATGAAAAATCCATCGAAAAAATCCCATAAAACTTCCCCTTTCCATGTGTCTTTCAACATATAAAAATACATTAAACTAACATTAAATGTCATCCGAAAATAGGAAGCCAAATAGGAGAGAATTGACAGGCAACAGACAGTGTTGCCAGATCTGTGTGCTCCTTTTTCGCTCCATCTCTTTCTTTCTTTATTTTCTCTGTCGAAACGTCGAAATTCCTCGAAGCAATTAGCGAAAATATTGCCCATCGCCGACGGCAGCGACAGACAGTTTGGCGATCGTCAGCGACTGTTTTGGGGGACAGAAAGAGAAGGAGACAGGGAGTGTGAGGGAGAGAGGAGGAGCCGAAGACTAAATTGGGCGAAACATGCCGCTGAGTCTGTCAAACAAACGAGAGCAACATAATTATTTTACGACTACGATGGAGGCGACGACGACGACAACGAAAGAGAGATCGCTAATGACGATCTCGCCGATCGGCAATGCAGTTGTTGGCATTATGTAGATGTTGTTGTTGGCATCATGAGGATGTTGTTGTTGGCATCATGTCGATATTGTTGTTGTTTTTTTTTTGGGAGCACGTAGTGCATCATAAAATCTGCAAGATGCGAGCAATTCTTCAAAATACCCGATCGCAAATTCTTCCCAACCCTTCTTCGCCTTCAATCTCTTTTCTTCACCCTCTCTTTTCTACACCCTCTCTTTTCTACTTCCTCTCTTTTCCTCCACCTCTTTTTTCTCCCTTCCTTTTTTTATCTCCCTCCCTCTTCTATTTATCCGTCTCTTTCAAATCGAGGGTGTGAAGATTGGGGCATAAGGCGATAGTGATTGCTTGCCATATGTTGACGGTAACATTTTCACATGTTTCCGCCAATGAATGAATGCCTAAAAATTAAGCAATTAACGCTTCCTGCAATAAATTACTAACTGTTGGCAACTCTTAACGCAAGGTTAAATTCGAGAGCATCCTGAGATCCGTGGAAGGAGTCGATTTGACTGATTGGGGTTGGAGAAGGAGAAAGAAAAACTCTTTATTCGAGCTTCCCCTATCATTTATTTTAACCTTGTTCTTTTCTCTTTCATACTCCTCTTTCATCCAATCTTCTCCTTCTCTACTTCCTCCCACCCTATATCATCATCTCCTAGGATCCACACGATCTGTTGAAAAATCAAAGAGAAAATCGAGAAAAATGTTCCAAACTATTGCCATATGTTCCTGCTAGGTATCGTGAATCAGTGGCAACTCTTAAAAATAGATCAGCTGGCTCCAGTCCCTCCAGCCCCAACATCTACCAAATTCCACTCCCCACCCATTTCCTCTTCTCCTACCTCTCTGTTCTCCCCTCAACCAAACCTCTCCATCCCAACTCTCGATCATTATTTCTTCTCTCTTCCATTCTTTGATTATCTCTTTACTACGAGTTGAATTTTTTCTCTTCTTTTTTATTATTTTACCGTTCTTTTTTCTTTTTGTTAATTCGTTTGCAGCTCCTTTAATTATCGAAATTCGTTATGCTCTTCCCGTATGGCAATAAAAGGATATAAAAAAATAACGAAGGGCAAACGGATGTTTTTTTGCTTCCCAAAAAGGTGTGAATTTCTATTAAGTTTTTGTTATTGTTTCAATACAGAAACATATTCATGTAAAATATCTTTCATCATTTTCATCTTTTGTTTTCATTCTTTCATTTTTATTACCGAATTTTTGATATTGCGTTCTTGACTTTTATATCCTTCTGGTGTTTTCTTTAGTCTACTATTGTTGTTGTGTGCTTGAATTTTTATGTCCTTTCATTATGTTTCGGAGTGTTTTTTCCTGTGAAAATTTATGTCGGACATCAATCAAACATTATGTTTACAACGGATCATAAATTGCACTTCCGCCTGCATATTTTCTCTGTTCTTCGTTTTTCCAGTGTCCGAACCTGATGGAATGTGCTAGGCATTGTGGTGTGGGAGGTGGTGGAGAAGACCTGATGAATAAGGGAAATTTTTGAGGGATATTTTTTATAGTGTTATTTCCATTAGAGTTAGTGTTTCAGGAGTTTGGTTCGTGCAAATAAAATAGGTTGAAATTAAAAAATTATAATATCAAAAGAATAATAATAAGTTTTTAAATTAAAATCGTATCAGACTATAATCTAACAAATAATAATTTTTTATTTCAGTACCATATTTCTCATTCTATAAGAGCGATAAATAAAGAAATATTGTACTCTTCCTTATATTTTTTTTTTGTTTCTAGGAAAACCCAAGCATACATTCTAGTTGAAATAAAAAGATGAAAGGTTAGTCCTTCATAATCTATAAAAAAAATATATTTCTTCCTAATCTTATCAAAATGTTTAAGCAACGATCATAAAAGAAATACTTTTCAATCTCAAGAAAGGCTTCTTCAGAAAGGACACCGGTTTCTTAGAATTCTCCAAATCACCGCGAAACACTTGAAATCCTTTCAAGCATCCATCTCGAATCGATTCGGAACAATTTTCTCAGATGACAAAATATTTTTCAATTATCTACGATTCAACTGAAGAGGCTGAGGATCGGGACAAATGCATGGTAGGACGATAAGGAGGAGGCAGAGGCAGCGCTAATTTGTCGCAATGGGCCGCTAATGCGTGTTCTAATGGAACACTTGAGAGCTCGATGAACTGGAAGAACAAATTAAAAGGAACGGAACGAATTGAGAACTCGCAAGCACTTCAGAAACTAAGAAATAAGAAAGAAGATCACAAAAAGGAGGAAGGAATGGTAGAAAAGATCACAAAAAGGAGGAAGAAATGAGAATAAAGATCACAGAACGGAGGTTGGAATGGAAAAAATTGAGATAGGAAAAAATTAGGCTGACGATCATGGTTCGAAGACGCCGCCGGCGAAACACTTGGCACATGGAACCTCCTCCTCCACATCCTTCTACTCAGAGAGTTTTGCCTGGATGTGTTCAGGGATTAAAAGGCACGACGAGGATGTTGACGATGGGCAATGCCACGCTTAGGTTGAATCGCTTGCAGCCAGCCAGACAGACAGATGCAGAGATAGAAGGCCAGACCGACAGACAGATGGCTGAAGCGATCGCCGCTCAGCAGTCGATAATGACTTCATTAGGAATATTTAGTCCAGATCAGATAAGGAGGGCAGGCAACAGACTGTCGGAGGTTAGACAATCGACATTCGAAGGAGGCATTCTTTGGTTGCACAATTTTTTGCTGTAGTTGTTATTGTTGTTCTTGTCTGTCTCTCGCCTCGCCTCGTGGTGCTCAACATATTTCTAACATCCTGCAGCCATGTTTGTGCCACCTTCTCTCGAGTCCTTCGCGACTCTTGCTCGTCTTTTGTTGCCTTCACTTCAACTCCCCGGAGACTCCTCTTATCACGCCGATCGGAAGCTCAAAAGTCGGTCTTCCCTTTTGTTGTTCCCTTGGTTTTTATCAATCCCCTGCCGACCCTAATGTCCTTATAATTGCAACTTGATCGGCTCCTTTCATGGTTTCGAAGACGGATAGAATAAGAGAAAGATCGGCCGAAGGACTCAGATGAATATCTGTGCCAAAATATTCTAATTGGTCAGACATCAAGGAACTAATTTCAAACAGTTTTTATTTATTATTTTGTTTCCAACTACAAATACAAAAAATGCACTATTACTGAATTTCATAACATAAGAAAAATATATTTTTTTTAATTTCTCAATGTTTTCTTAAGTGTAGCATGTGCAATACAATATTTTGTGAGTGATAAATTGTTGACAATATTTTAAATGACATTAAATTTTATTGATTCATTATAAAAATTTCTTAATGTAAGCAAAAGTAATAAATTTATATAAATTTCTATTAATGAAGAATAATATATATTATACATATATTAAAATAAAAATCATGATGTGTGAAATTCTATTTATATCAACAAAAAAAATAAAATTTTTTTAATTTAGAAAAATACTTAAATTGATATATCTTATTTATTTTTGTATTCATATTAAAAAAAATGCAATTAAAAAATTTTATATACCTATTTTATTGTAAGTTATCACATAAACTCAATGTAGAAATTTCATAAATCATTTAAATTCATTAATGACAAAATCCTTCAATCTTATAAAAAATTGCAATAATAATAATAATTTTATAAATTTTATATTTTCTGAAATTTCGTAATTTGATGTCATAATCTTGGAAAATTCTGCTTCTCCGAAATACGTTGACGCCTGTGGAATTTCCCAGAAATGTTGTCGGCACTTCCACCGAAAACACCAGCCACTGCTTCCTTTGACGACGCCAGCCGACGACGTCTACGAGTGCGTGGTTGGCGCTGGGCACGATCCGAACAGAAACAACAACAATAGAATATCTCACTCCAACTACTACTACTACTACTACTACTACTACTACTACTACTACTCCTACTATAAGAACAATAACAACAACAACTGAGGAATATCCTGCCACTTCGGTATATTTTATTCGTGATCACAGCAAGAGCAACACCCAACGATCCTCACCCTCGCCTCGCTTCACCTAAAACCGAAACCCAGACGCCGATGACGACCCCGACCACGATTCCAACCGAACCCCTGGGGCAGGCGTCAGCGTCGGCGGCTCGAGCGGCGACGATCCACAGATCTCTCAACTCTGTGGCGGCGGCACCGGTGTCTGACCCGAAATCGACGGCCACGGCCCCGACGTCCGCCACGATCCGAAGAACAACTGGAGAGGAAGCCAAAATTAATTAGGAATCCGTCGAGTTGAGAAGCCCCAGGAGGGCAGAGGAGGGCACTCGAATCGAGTCGAGCGAGTCGAGGGAACCTTCTTTTTTGTTTGTGTCAATTTCCAAAATTTAGACGTTAACCGAGACAATTGGAAGAGGATGAACCCAGAGCTAGAGGGAGAGAGACAAGCAGAAGGAGACTGATAGGAAGGAGAAGGCGAGGAATAGAAGAAGGCGAGGGAAGGAGAGCGAGACACACGGCTTGGAGTGAGGCAAGGACGCCTCGCTCCGACTGAGGCGACGCCTTAATTACAGGGCAGAGTCGAGCCGAGCCGAACGAGATGATTTAGACATTAGAAGCAGCGGGAACCCAATCGAAGGAGCCCGACCCGAGGCACGAAAGGAGCTGCAAAAAGGATACCATGGCTGCTTGATTGGGATGTTGGCGATGTCAGGTAGTTGCAGTTGCTATCGGTAACATTGCAACAGGCAAAAGCAACAACAACAACAAAAGTGACGTCTCTCACAACCTGCAATTATCAAACATCTGAGCCAAGTTCAGATCACTTTCCAACATGAAATTGAGACATTTTCGTTGAGGTTTCAATTTTGTCTTCAGTTTTTTTGTTGTTCTTAGTTTTTTTTTTTGCTGTTCCCTTTTTGGTTGTTTCTTCCTTTTTCGATTCCTTTTTTATTTTTTGGTTTTTCTTTTTGCATTGATGTTAAAGGATCAGCTGCCGACGAGATCAGTTGTGGAGCCGAAAAAATTCCTGGTATCACGATCAGGTGTTACCATGATTTGTTCTTGGCTCCGATTTGATGTGACGTGGCTGGCGTCGCTCTTTTGTGTTATGTGATCCCTGGCAATTTGTTCGAGATCAAGTTGGACGCTTCCCTTTCTTTCCCTCTCTCTCTTTTGTTCGTTCCGTTTCCATTTGCCTTAGTTCCTCCTCTCTTTGGCTGGATCTCTAGACAGTTATCTTCATTATTATTAGTCTTGATCTTCGCCTGTTCCGATCTTCCCGTTTTGAAGTTAATAACTCTCTGGACCGAGGTCTGCGTCTGCGGTTTGATGTGGAGAAATAAGGATTGACTCGCAATGGAAACTGGTCCAAACAGCTTTGCTGCGATCTCAATGTAGACGACATTGATGTGGTGAACGATCGCGATGCGAGATCTCGACCTTGATGTGAACACAGAGATAGAGATCCAGTTCCCAGAACGAAATCCACGACGACCCATGCTGACATCAAAACTAAATTTCAAAGTTGGTCATAGAAACGCAAGGATGAACGGAATTCGATGTCCATCCATCGCAATGACCACCATATGGCGTCGAGGAACCTCGAAAACAACACTAAAAAATATTCGAAAAGGATCCCTACCAATGACCACCAGAATAACCAGAACCAAGCGATTTCTTTTGGTCCCAAGAAAACTAAATAAACTACTTATGGTCATGAGTTACTGTTGAAATTTGAAATGGAACTGTTGGAAAAAGTATCAAATTCTTGCACAAATCCAATAATAACATCGGTTACAGTAACAATGAGTAAATCTGAACAAAAACAAAAATCACACCAAAATCAACCATCACAAAAACAACAACCATGACACCACCATTACCAACAACAAAACTTATAATAACCAAAACATTGAAGTGAAAATAGAGAAAGATTTTTCACAAATTTGAAACAAATTAAAATACAACGTAATTCAAGAGAGAAAAACAGAAATCTTAAATAAACTCAGAACCGCGCACATCCTGACAGGACCTCATCGATCTACTTGAGTTTGACAATCGGACAGGATATAGAACAATGCAAGGATACAAGTAGTTTCGAATTGAAATAAGGTAACAACAGCAACAGTTGTTAAAAATCCACAGCGTGGAAAATTGACGAACAATAGAAATTGAGGCTGAAGATATTGAAGATTGAGGTTGAAGAAATTTATAATTAAGGTTGAGAAAAAGAAAATTAAGGCTAAAGAAATTTTAAATTATGGTACAAGAAAATTTAGGCTGAAGACTTTAAAACTTAGACGAAGTAAAAACGGAGGTATGATTTTAATGAAAAAGTTAAAAGTTAGAGTCAAAATAGAATCTTAGGAAAATATGATGAGAAAGATCAAGACTAATATTTATTCGATAATATCATAGAAATCATCGAAAGATTACATACGAAACAAGTGGAAAACAATTTGTGAAAATCTGACATAAAATCAAATATAATGCGATTTTTGAAAATCTAAGAGAAAACCAAAGCAAAACCAACTAATAAAATCTGGCCTTCACTCAGAGATGTGAAATGACAAAAGTACATTCAAAATGTTAAAAAAAACGAGAATTGTAAAAGACCACATGTGTGACCGAAGGCAGGACTCTGCCTGCCACGTCAACGAATGCATAGTATTTTTGTCCGAAGGAAACTCGTTAAAAAGTATAGCCCAGTGATAATTGAAACATATCACCATATGTTGCTCTCAGCTCTCGGACTCACGCTACAAAAAGATACAAAGGATATCGTATGCGTGTTGTTTATCCTAGCAGTAGGCAAAACGATGTGGACGACGACAGTTGGCTCGTTTGTGTTTATCTTCCATGGAATTTCAAGAGGCCTCTGAATGCTTCTCTATCTCTTTCTTTATAGCCCTGACCTCATCCTTCGTCTCGTGTCCCTTGGAAATGCATTCATTATGATTGCAATTGGGAAAAATAAACAAACGTTTCTTAAATCGAAGGCTACTGGACCTCAATTGTTGAAATTGAGAAATAGTCGAAAGAGAAGGAAGACAAATTCTGAAAATATAAGAAGTAGTAGAGGAGTTTCATTTCTAACCAAAGTGAAAATAAATATTGTGTATTATTTTTGTTTTGATTGCATTTGCCTGATTTGGATTTCTTAGAGTTTGAAAGAGAGAAGGGTAGAAAAATATAGCTAAAAATACAAGTTTGAAAAAATGTCCTTGTATAAGGGTCTGGGAATGTTTTAGCAATTGTGTATATTTTTTGGTGACAATTTTTTTTTCTCATGATGAAATTTTTTATTTTGAGATATTTGGGATCTATCAGAGACATCTAAAGAAAACATGATAAATTAAATATTTTTATACGATTTTTCGTAAGATAAAAATATAATCATCAAAAAAATCTATGGTTTTAATTAATTTGTTTATACATACAAAAATTTAATTTTAAGGAATAATTTATTAAAATTATATTTTTTTAGTATTGCACTTCTAACAGATATTTTACTAAGAATTGTCATCTATCGATCTCGAAGTTCGTCAACTGATTCACCCTACAGCCAAATCTCTCATCGAAGGAAATCTGAGACCTCAACAAATATTTTTAAAACAACATCTCCAACAACAAAAATACTGAAAGTAAAAACAACGAAAACAACAATAACGAAAACAATAAACAAATTTGTTGAAGTTTCATTTTGGAGTATGACAACAAAAACAATAATAATTGGAGAGCAAACACATGTTCGAATGCCACACACGAGTGATAGTTAAGGCTGAAGCACATAAAGAGCGTTGGAAGCGGCGCGTTGATAGCGTTGCCGTCGGCGACGCCGAGCCGAACACATAGACCGCATTGAAGTGTGAAAATTAAGAATGATTTTCTCTAAATTTTAGAGATTTTTATGAAAGCAAACGTTGTTCTTATATTCAAGAATTCATTATTTATCAATTTTTTTTCATTTAATATTTTGATCAACAACGCGTTTGACGCGCGTCAAAAGTTGAACATTTCTCAACTTCGAGCGTCGCTTCAAACGCCTTGTTGACGCGCCTCGTCTTATGTGTTCGCTCCCGTAAGAAACAATGTATTTCAACTCGTCTGTCAACGTTGAAGTCTGACGCGACGCTTCCAACGCTGTTTATGTGCTTCAGCCTTTAGACAGATAGATGGAAAGAAAAAAGTGGTGGAGAGGAAAGGGCGATAGAGAGAACGAGGGTGAAGTTTTCAGAAACCCCTGACATCCAACAGCTGGAATCCCTACCGAACTCGACATAAATAATGCGACAGACGAGATTGACAACTTCAAGCGGGGAAAAGAGAAGAAGAGAGAAGATGAGGGGCAAAAGAAGAAAAATCGGAAAAGATCGAGAGAGGAACAAAGAAGAAGAAGCTTTTAGTGGTTGGAGAGAATTGGAATATAGTTAACGACAAAGTAAATGAAGTCAAATGAAAGAGAAAGTAACTAATGAGACTAAACTAAAACAGCAATTTCAAATAAAAAACTAAAAATATAAATTATTTAAAACAAGTCGAAGTCAAAACAGTACAACTTAAAACAGAAACAACCAAAAACAGAATCAACGAAAAAACAATAAAAACAACTCATGACAAAAATCAACTCGCGACAAAAACAACTAACTAAAGTACACAAAGATAACAACAGTCACTGAAATTAACATCAGAAAAAAAACAATAAATTCAATAAAAGCAACAATTTTAACAACAACAATCTACGACATCCACAACTCATCGCCTGACATTTTCTGTCGTGCACGTCACGTTGACAGCCGTCAATCGATCGCCTTGTGGTTGGCAACGCTGTCAACGAACGCACCGACGACGCGGGGAGCACCGATGACAACGACCCCCGGAACCCCCAACGAGCAGGAACCAACCAGGCCTCGACTTTGACAACTGTCATCGGTGAGTGGTGAAAGCTGAGAAGAGGAAGGCGATGGTCCAACGAGGAGGACTCATGGTGAGCTCGGGAGGAGGATCCTGCAGCCAACCGCTGCTAATTGATTTTGTGGTCGGTCGGACTTTGTTTCGCTCGGAACCGAATCGAAGCGAATCGCTTTGGACCCTGGTAATTGCAATTTAGCAACTTTTTTGCACGCCCAACAGGACACGAAATTCCTTGTGGTTCTCCTCTTCCTCCTTATCCTTGGTCAGCGAAGGCGTCCTCGACGGTTACGCTGAGCCGGATCCAATCGATCCGAGGTCACATCCGTTGAAGCGATGACATCTTGTCTAATGAAATCTTCACGGTCACCAAGGATTCTTTCTCCTCTGTCCCTTTCAGGCTCTTCTCCTTGAAGAAACTTGTTGGTTTCGCTTGGAAATTCTCGTTTCCTCTTCATCTGTCCCGTCGATCGTTTCCCGAAATAATCATTTTCGGCAAACCGAGGTGTCCCGCCGACTCGTGATTGACAGCTCGCCTCGGTTTCTTTCATTCTCTCTTTCACACTCTCTCTCTCCCTACTGTTTTCTTTTCCTTTCTTACCTCACTGTCCATCGTTGGGTTCGACGATCAATCGATCGATCATCTGTTGAAAGGCGGTTCCTGCGATTTGTTTCGTCTTCGCTGGAACCTTAACAGGTACTCGAGTCTCGTACTCGAACGAGTACCTGACACGCCTGCTGTGCATCGCATGGCAAACAGTCAGGTGGACAGACAGAAACCTATCGATGAAACAATAAGAATAATATATTCCGTTTCCAATGCCGAAATTCGTTTGTCAAATTTGTTTACGTTTCATTTCGTTTGGGATTCTGAGGATTTTCCACTTGATTTAAGGAAATCTCTGGGGTTTTGCGTTTGTCACGCTCAACCAAACTGTTTTGCTTTTTGCATCAGGATACTTGAAGGATCTTTTCGAAATGAAGCCTTGAAGGATCTTCTTGAAATGTCATTGAGTATTAGGTGGGCTTGTGGTTTCTTTCAAATGGACATGATCGTGAGAGGAAATTCTGGAAATTCGTATTTTTCTCATTTTCACATTATTTGTTTGTTTTTTTTTTAACATCCTTCCTTCCTTTTTTTCTATCTTTAAAACCAGTTCTTATTTAAAACCTCTTTCAACTTTTTAACGATTTTTTAAATTACCAAATTTGGTTTATTAAAAGATGAACGATCGGTGATTTGAGTGATGGTTTTTAAAAATTGATTTCTTATCTTTCTTTCTCGCCCTCTCTTACTCCCTCTCTCTATCCATCTCCTTCATCGCCTATCTCCAACTCTCCCATTAGTTGACTTTCCCACTGAAATCTTTTATCTTCCTCATGGTTTTATCGCCGATCTCAACTCCTCCTTCTGCTCTTCCTTGATACTCCCACCAACTCTCTCTACCCTTTTCTCCCCTCTCCCTCTCCTCTCCTGACATATGCTCATCACCAATATTCTCTGACATAATGTCTTCATTTGACACTCGTCATAAACGTTCGCCATCAAAGCGTTAAATGATCGCCAGCCAACGATCGGTATCGCGATTGCACTCAAACGACAAGAACAACAACAGCACCCAATACACAACAACAACAACAACGTTGGCACCACCAACTGCACCGCATGTCCGCACATTTTCATCCACCGCACCCTTTGTTCCGGCCCTCGCCCTCTTTGCTCTGGCCCACTTGGTCGGCACATGTTGCGGTTTCTTGTGGAGCGATCGCGATCTCGATCGTGATGCGTTTCAGTTTCTGGCTTCATGCATCAGTCACTCACTCATGCCGGAGATTTTATCTGCAATTTGTCATGCAACCAAACCAACACACAAGAACAACACTAACAATAACACTAAAAACAACAATAATAAGCCAAGAAGCTTTATATGGCCAGATTGAGCCATTTGGCATGGACAGAAGAAAAATTAGAGCAAGAAAAAGAGCTCGTGATCTTTGTTTACAACAAAAGGACATTCAACTGTAGATCGGGGAGATGAGATGAAGATGAAGTGACGAAAGAGAGGGAGAGAGGAAAATATTCTATAGGGCAAGGGACGATGAGAGATTGGGGAGTTGAGATTTATAGAACAAGGGACGAAATATCATAAAATAATCCACCAAGGACGAGATGTCGGCGGCACCTGCTATGAAGAGTGATGAGGAGGATGAGAACGGCGAGGAGAAGAAGGCTAAGGATGATTTGGACAAGGAGTATGTTGATACGGAGGAGGATGAGGAAGAAGACAAAATTCCAGCCTGTCACATCTGGAAGACATTAATCAATGCAAGCTAGGAAAGAAGTGAGGATGACGTCAAAAATATAATTTCTATGGATCAATTGAAGGTTGTTCTCTTTACAAGATCTAAAGCCCAAGTTTTCAAATAGATGTCCAAAGACCCCTGAAAGTCAGGATTTCCTCGACACAGCGTCCTAGTTTCAAATCCTCATCGTTCTCATTCCTGATCATCTTCCTTCCCATTCAGAATCCTCTTTCTTGTCATTCCAGATCTTCCTCGTCTTTCAGATAGATTTTCCTGAGTGTCATTCCTGATCCTCAATTTAGTTCACCTTTCCATCAAAATCCTCGCGGGATTTCCTCATGTCCTTCCTTTCACTCGCTTTCAGTCGACGACTGTTGCTTCGGCTCCTGTCCTCAGACTCTTGCATGTTGTTGTTGTTATTGTTGCTACTGTTTGTTGTCTTCAAGCATTCGCCCCTGACCTCCCCTTCTTCCACCACCTCTCGACCACGGCCTCTCGGCATCCGCCCTGACACTGATGGATGTCAGTCGTTTGTCAAAAAATTGAAACCTCCATGGAAAACGGGAACCGTTTCGACTCTGACTCCATCGTCTTCGTCGACTCGAGGCCGCGACGTCATTTGGAAACGTGTGAATGGAGACGTCGGTGAAGCAAGTGCGTGAGTGTGTGTGGATGTTTGCGTGTGAATGTGTGTGAGTGTGCGTTTTGGTGTTTGTCTGCGATGCGTTGAGGGACATGAAGACGAATGAGTGTGAAAATGAGGGTTGCATGCGACGCATTGCGTCCTTCTCGCGGATGGTGTGAAGGTAAATGGATGAGGGCTGTATGGAGCATTCGGCGGGGGGAGGAGGTAGGGGGAGGTTTTCGTGGCCAGAGGAAGAAAGAGAGAGACAGATGAATACATGGGGGAGGCAGAAAGAGAGGTCTTTGAGTGAACGCCGTGCCATTTAACTCGCATTTATAAGTCGTTAGCTCTTCGGAGGCATTTTAATTGGATTTGGATGTTGTTGCCATTGTGTTGTTGGGACTGTTACTATTGTTGTTGCCACTGTTGTTGCTATTGTTGTTGTCTTGTTGTCGTGGATGATTTTGGCGGTGGCGTTTCCACTGTTGTTATTGTTCTTATGATAACATCGGTGTCGGGGTGTTAATATGTGGGGTAGAACAAATGAGAGTGAGAGTTTTCAAAACATTTTTAACTTAAATGAAAAATCCAAGGAAATTAATTGTATTTAAAGATAATGAGGCAAATTCAAGGGAAATTCCAAAAAATGAAGGAGACTTTTTGACAAATTAATTCAGAGAAAATTTAATAACAAGAAAATTACAATTATTAAAAATTTACTATAATTATCAAATTTTTCGTTCTGGTAAAAATTACTTTTTTTAAATATGATATAAACAAAAAATAGAAAAAATAAATAAATCATAGGGATTTTAATAATAAAAAAATTAAATAATTCATTCAAATAATTTGTAGAAAAGAAATATTTTGTTTGTGTTAAAAAAAAAATTGCGTCTGACAGTGAAGTATTTAATTTAAGTTCACGTTTTTATTGTTTTTTTTTTAAATAAAAATTTCCATAAGATATTTAAATGTGATTAACATTTATATAATTTAAAAAAAATACAATTTTCCGATAACTTTAAAATTAATGTAAATTTATTTCAATTTCTACACTTCAGTGATGCCTTTCCATCACTCGCTTTCAATCACTCACTTTCTTGCAATCTCCCCCACCCATTGCTTTGTGTACTGCGATTCCATTAGTTCCTCCCTGTTGCATATATGTATGTGTGTGTGTGTATGTTTCGGTATCCCATTTATCCCTTGCCCCCGTCTACGCCTACATCGTTGTCGTTCCTTTCCCTTGTTGCTCGTCACAACTTCAATTAAATTCCCATCGCAATCGCATTAATCATACTCAACTCAATAGAACTCACGTCGCCTCACCTCGGTGTCTCTCGCTGTCGTTGGCACCTCCTGACACAGACCCTTGATTTCAGCATGCTCTTCCCCTTTGCTCATCATGTGGGCCATTCCAGCGATCGATCGATTCGTGGACAGAGAAGCTAAGATGAGATGCGTGCGTAAATGACATTCATCAGTTGCATCATTTTGTTCATCAGGAGCAGGAACAGCAACAGTAACAGTTGATTACAACAATAGTAGATGATCACAGCAACAATAGAATTTACAACAACAGGAAATGATGACAAGAACAGCAATAGACTTCAATATCACATCACAACACTAGAAGATGACAACAACAACGATTGATTAAAACAACAACAATTCAATATACAAAAACACCAACACTAATAGCAATACCAACTAAAATTGACTTTCACATCATCAACACAACTCATATCAAATGTCGATCTCTCATCGTGCGATCGCGGTAATAAATATATCAATTCAAATTCAACAATTTATGCAGATACGGGCATTAGGGAAATCGAAACATAAGAAGAAGCTGAAGCTGAGGCAGAGTGAGGGGAGGTGGGAAAGTAATGTGGAGAGAGACTTCCTTGATGGATTTCTCAGTGACATGAGAGAATGCTGGGATGATGATGACGATGACGACCGACAGACAGACTCTGCCCTCATCACATATCGGACGCATGCGTGACGAACGATCACCAAGGAGATCAGAGGGGAATGGAAAAGGAGGAGTGTGTGTGAGAGGGAGAAGGAGATACTGAGGGAGAAGAAGAGAGTAAGAAAGAGATGACAAGGGAGTAAACTAGTGATAGAGATGCGTCCCTTTTGATGAGAGATAAAGGCACGAGAAATGAAGTGGCGATTACAAATGACATTTGATTAGGAGACAAATTGCGTGGATCAATGGAGAAGGAGAAGGAAGAGAAGGAGAGTAGAGTGAGAATAAGAGCGAGATCAAGCCGAAGTTAGAAATCCGTCAGCCAGATGTTAATCGAAGGAAAGGAAAATGATCACCAAATTAAAACAAGACAGAGAGAGAGGGAGGAAGACAATGAAGACAAAGTGAGGGGTTTGAGGATCGAAAGAATACTTGTGAGAAATGTAAATATAATTTATGAGAAATTATTTCGGAATACAACCACGAATCGCCTTCAATTAAAGAATAAATGTTTCATCGTCTCTTATGGAGATGATTAAATTCGTATGAAGATGAAATTTGTATGTAGATGAAATTCGTATTAAGCTGATATTTATATGGAGATGAAATTTGAAAAGAAATTAAGGGGAAGGTTGATTGAGAAAAGGCGACCAAGAGAGAGGGGAAAAGAGAGATAAAGAAAAATTAGTGATGCCGCAGGCGAAGGACTCGCAGATGGCGACCGTTAAGGAAATCAAGCTGCGTGACCCAAACCTCGTACTAATGTGAGGACATAAAAATTAGGACCAAATGTCCTTCTCTGGTTTTTCGCCTTCCCTACCAGAGTCGGGTGGCCGCAGGAACCACGAAACCTTGAAGAGGGCCATCGTCGTGGCCTCCCGTCGCCCCGACGGTCGATGACAACAACGATGGCCAAGGATCAAGGACCAACGACCTTGCGGGAAGGTGGAAAAAGTTCGCACTATTTTCAACTCCCGCATGTTCTCGCTGACACAAAACAGAGACAATAACGAAAACAAGAACAACAACAGAACGAAGGCGAAGAAGAAAAGAGCACACCGAAAGTTGGGAAAAATTAAAATTCACACTTCATTATCGCCGAAGGACTCCGACTCGGACTCGCCGCAGCGCAGCGAACACCATTAGCAGCGCATTAAAGTGCAGCAACCGAGGGGCAGCGACGACGGCGGCTGAGGCAGCGGTAGCGGTGAACCAAGGGACCGGCAGGATCTCAACAGCAACAACAATAGTGTAGTGGAATGAGAGAATGCGGGAAATTTTTGCACAAAACCCTCACTCGAGGAGAAAAAGTACCTTCCGTCCGTCCAACTGGTCGTCCTTCGTCCTTCTGTTCACGCTCCGTCCGTCCTTCTGGTCGCACTCTGTCTGTCCTTCCGTTCGTTCTCTGTCTGTCCATCCTTTGTCCGTCCATTCGCTCGTCCTCTGCGGATGTCCATAAATAATCATACAACAGGACGAACTCAGCGCGGCTCGGCGCACCAAGAGAAAGTATCCTCGGGAGAAAATCCTACGCGGATTTTTTTATACAGTAAAAAAGAATAACAACAACACCATATGGTATGTGAATGTCTGCATTTGTGTGCGTTGGTGATATGCAATGAAATTATGCCGCTGGTCAGAACTCTTCAAGGACATTTTTCTTAATGAAGCCGCCATGGGGAAAATCTGAGAGAGGGAGAGAGAGATTTCCACCCAATGAGGGGGAGAAAGAGCGAAACAGAGGAAGGACGAGTGAAAGGAAGAACATCTAGAGACAAAATTGAAATGTGGGGAAAACGGAAGAAAGGTTGATGAGGAATATTAGAAATGAAAGTAAATGAGAAAAAGAAAGAATACAAAAATTAAGAAAATAAATAAAAATTGTACAAAAAATAAATTTAAAATAACTGAATAGAAAAAATGTAAAAACACGTGTAAAATAAAAAAATAATATTTCAATAAAATAAATAACTTCGAATTTTGGAAGATTTTTTAAAATAACTAATAATTAAGTGATTAATTAAATATTAAGAATAACGTAACATAGCATTGAAATTTTTAATTTTATCAAATATAAAATAAAAGAATTTTATATACGAATATATATACGAATTTTTTGAAAATAAAAAATAATAAAATATTATGCAAAAATAATTAATATAAAATATATAAATATATATAAACTTATAAATAAAGATGAAAATATAAATGAAATAAGAGTTAATCTATAACAAACAAAAACCAAAATATGATTTTAAAAAAATTATGTTTTATATATTTATTTTTTTAAATGCTGAAGGATATAGAAAAACATTTTCAGGTTTTTGCGTATATTTATGAAATTAATATGAAAAAAATGTGCCTGATTTCTGCCAAAAATTAAAACTTAAAATCCAAGAATCTACCAAGGACAACACGTCTTCCCGGCGTCAGCAACAATTTAGAGCATTAAGGATGGTTCCGTTTATGAAGAAGGATTTTCCTCATTCTAATTTCTTTTCCGAAAAACGAATTTTCATCCCAAATGCAGAATCAACGCGCCACTCTCCCCTCAACAATATCTTCGGACCGGGTTCGGACCTCCTGCTGATCGGTTCGAAACCGGTGATAATGCATTTACTTTCGGTCATTTTGGGCCGCCAACCTCCGAAGCGCTCTTGGGGTTCTACAACAACAAAAATGCAAAATTTTGTAAAATGCAACAATAACTAATGGCAAAGCAACAAAACCATTAGCTAGTACTACAACAAAGGGAACAAGATCACAGCATGACAAATTTGAAGGTTTTCCCTAATGTTCTCTCTGTCTTCTACTGATCGTTTGATGGATTTATTAGTCTTGACTTCACTGTTGACGATCTTCTTCACAAGGCTCTCCTTCTCTCTCTCTCTCTCTCTCTCTCTCTTGTCTCTTTTTCTCCTGTTCTGCTTTCCTCACATATTCTGCTTGATGCCTCTCATTTGCTCTGCTTTGTTCTTCTTTCTTCGGTTGTAACTTTTACGTTGAGATTTACGATCTTGTTAGTTTGTCCACGGGTTGTCTCTGCCCATCCTTTTGTCTACCAAATATTTCGACATTTCTCCTCGCTTTCCTCTTTTTCTCTCTCTCCTCTTTCTCTACTTCTCCTATCTCTTTCTCTTTTTCTCCATATCCCTGATTTATTGCCCTCTCTCTTGTTTTATTGCATTCGTGTTTCATTCAAAAACAAATGACATTAAATGTAATTACGAGGCATTCAACGCGGAACTTTTATTGCACTCCCTTTCTCCCACTACCTACCTCACTCTCTCTCTCACACACACACACACACATCAATCCTCTTGTTCACATTTCTCGGTTCTCTTGGTGTGATTTGACATTTTGACGATTTTATGACAGCTCATCGCGCTCATTGACAGCCATGAAGTCGTTGTCGTCATCGTCAGTCACATCATTGTTGTCGTCAACGTCATCCTCGTTGCCATTGTTGTTGTTGTCTCTATCGGTCGTCTACCTCTCGCTCTTCCTCCCTCATTCGACCGATCCGCAGCCTCTGATCGACCGTCAATAATTAGTCATTAAAGCGTGAATCATTCTCTGTTGTTGCTCTAGAAATTCTCTGGAATTCGAGATCTTCATCCATTCCATCCATCACTCTATCTCTTTCTCTCACTCAGGCGAGGCTCTTGTTCTTCTCATTGATACCTTTTCGCCACGCTTGTCAAGCTGCCTGCAACAAAACCAAATTAGAAGATCTCTCGGCGGAGTTTCAGAACCGCATCGATCGAGGAAGAGCAGCCCATGCGGGGAACGAGGATCGAATTGGTTCCATGACCAATGGTGAAGACTTCGAAGAGACCACAAGGGCACGAGGATAACTTAATTTAGTGGAATTCACAGGAGGCGAATTTCCAAGAGGATGCAACTTTCGAGGATGAGTTTGAGGTGGGATGAACAGATGAAGACGTTATAGTGATAGCCATCGTGATTATGATAAGTGAGTTCTGTTTATTTATGGGCAGTTTTATTATTTTATAACGAGTATAATGTACTTGTTATCGAAGGAGAAACCGCATTCCATCGTCTGCTCTATACTTATCTTTATCACCTTAAAACTTGCACGAATAAACTCTCGAACACTTGCATCTGTCACTCTATGACACTATCACTCTATCTCTCTCTCTCTCTCTCTCTATTACACACTCAGTCTTCTTATCTTATGGAAAACACATAAAATTGTGAATCCTGGGACATTATTGTGGTGGAAAATGTCGTCTCTTGTTATCGCTGATTTCGAGAGTCATTAAAAGTTGAAATTTAATTACCGAAAAAATTTCTCTGGACATTTTCTCATCATTTCAAATTTTCCATAACAAGAGATCATCATCATTGCCTTAGAAGCAATCATCATTGCCATCTACATCAGTATGAAAATCGTCATCTCATACTGATGTATGTATGCCTCTAAGGTATTGATGATGATCTCTACGGTAATAATGATGTTCTCTACGGCCATAATAATGGTCACGGTTGAACAACTTCAACCGCTACCAAATACCGCTTGATAGTGATGAATTTCCATCAACTTCTGATGTTGGAATCAAATCGAATGATGATGAATAGGATGATGTTGTGTTTCCTTTTACTGTTGTTGTTGTAGTTCTCTCCTTCTTCTTGTTATTAATGTTGTTGTTTCTGTTGCTCCCTCCAGCAATGACGACTAATTAAAATAGGCTGTTTATCTTTATTGCCGCGGCACAAATAAGTGTTTATAATCATTTCCAGCCTCTCACTCCACCCCTCCCCAGCATCTCTTCTTGTCTCCCTCTCCCTCACTCAGTCTGGTTCTCAACTAGTTTATGGCTTGTCAGCTCGTCCACTGATGGGGGTAATTTTTATCGCTCATAAAACCGAATCCCAAAAACCCAACGAACGAGGATGATGAGAAACGATGACAAGAAGGAGGCTGGAGGTGGGGCCAGGCGGTGACCTCGACTCCGGTTATAGGCGCCAGAGGAGAATTTGATTTCCAAGTCTCGTCAGCTGGAATTTGAAAATCATGTAGAGAGGGTTCTACATAAAAATCACCACCAGGGAAAACGCCCCCAAATGAAAGAGAAAGTGAAAATGTTCCCTTGCGAGTAGAAAATCATAATTCAAAAAGTAAAATGTTGGGAAAAAAAATTTGAAAAAACAAATTTGAAGCAGAAGAATATAAAAGTAAAATTCCCAATAGGATTTCCCCATTGGCTGAACCGGAAGTCGATTAAAATATCCGTTGCTCAATTCGTCGACGTTCGTCTGTAGGGGGAGAGCGAGAAAAACTTTCTTCTGGGATTTTCGTTGCCGAAACTTCGCCCTCGCCACCGTCGACGGATTCACTTCGACTTCGGTGTCTGATTCCGATTCCCTCATGGCTGTCAATTTCGAGGGCGCGTCCTCTGCAGGCTTCGAGCCTTTCGAAGAGATGCCCGGAAGCTCGGGATCCTTTTTCACCAACGACTTTAGAATGGATGAGGACGATGCGGGGAGGTACTCAGGATGAAAATGGCCACGGCTTTTAGGGCAAGGTTGAAGTTGAGGGAGTGAACGTGAGGAAACGTGAGTGAGAAAACCACGAAACCACGAGCAGATTAGCAGAAATTTTAACATGAAAGGCTACCTCTCGAAACCCTGCGCTCACGTTCTGTCCTCCTCTCCCTCTGTCTATCTCACTCTCTCTCTCCACTTCACACTCAATCTTCTCTTTCTCTCTTCTCCTCCTCTTTCTCACTTCCTCTCAACACCCTTCTCGCTCCCTCATACGTGGAAATAAATTCTCGCATGAATTTTCAACGAAATTCTTATGCAAGATGTTTCCAACAAGTAGAAGAAGTAGAGTAAGGATGAAATGATAGGGCGAGAGAGAGAGAGTGAGATGAATAGATATACAGTGTAAGAAGAGAGATGGAGATATAGAGGACTGAAAGTGGACAAGAGTTCGAGGAAGTGAAAACCACATGGCGAGCCTTCAAAACCACAAAAACGCGATTTGTTGCCATCGTGGGTTTCTATCCTCCCTCTCACTCCCTGCCTCTCCCTTCTCCCTCTCTCTCAGCCTTCTCTTCCGACCATCGCTCCCATGAGAGCTGCGAACTTTGAGCTTCTGCTGACGTGGGTCGCGCATCCCCAAAGGACCTGGAGCTTAGGCTTATTAGGATGTCCACAGATCACGCAGAGAAGACGGATTCTCCTTCTCTCTCTCTCTCTCTCTCTTTCGCTCACTCTTCTCATCCCCTCCTCCTCCTTTTTCTTCTTCACCATCGCCTTCCGCGACGACGTCCTCATACCAGGATCAATTGTCCCTTTGACCTCATTCCTTTCATCCTGAAGTTTGACAAACAAATCGTCGTTGTTTGGAAAACAATTGCATCATACATCCTTCTCCCATGGGCCACTGAAAACGAACATAATGAAGAAGAATCGCCAAAGTGACCGAAATTGAGATCAAAATCGGCACCGAAAACAAAAACGAGACAGAAAACAAAACCAAAATCGCCACCGAAAACAATATCAAAATCGAAACCAAAAACAAAATCAAAATTGTCACCAAAAACGATAAAAAAACAATGGATCAAAACTGAGACCGAAGACAAGATCAAAACTGAGGCCGAAATCGAGATCAAACCCGATACCGAAATTGGCATAAGAAACGAGATGGAAAACCCAAGTCCAAGGGAGAGAAAAAGAGTACGAAAGGACGAATGAAAACTCACCACAAATCGGCGTCAGTCTCGAGACTTTGATCTCGAGTCCGCATGAGAACCGCACAAGGACGAAACCCAAACCTCGATCCGATCACAGGAACCCCTGGAAGGATTCGCAATGTCACCGAATCGATGACACAAAATCGAAGAAGAATAGACGAAATCATTGTATCGGAAAGAATAAGCGAGCATTGTTTAATTGCAACAATCGTCGTCGCCGAGATGGGGAGGGAAAAATCTTGGACTTGGGATGAAATGAGATGAGATGAGTTGGGACTCATCGGGATTTGTCGGCAGATGAAGAAAACCGCCTTCTTTGATTTCGTCCATTCAAATCTTAAGTCGTTGTCCCTGGGATTACGAGGCGACACCGTTTTCTCTCGGTTCGTTTTCAACTTTTTGGCCTACAATGGGCGTAATTAACAAAAGTCGGGAGGTGAGGTGACTGTGGAACTCTGTGGTTCCGATTCATCGTGGCCGGTACCTGCTGAACGACTATCGGTCGTCCTCTCGTGCGTCGGCGCTCGTCATCGTCGGCTTCTTTTTTCGGCTCCTCACGGCGACGACTTTGTCTCATTGTCACCTACTTTGGAGGGAGGAAAAGGCCGGAGAGTAGGAAGAAAATACAGAGAGTTCGATATAGTGAGAGAGAAAGGGAGAATGAATGAGAGAGAAAGAGAGTGATAAAGTGTGATTAAGAAAGAGACAAAGTGTTTTCGGCACCTCAAAGCCTCCTATTTTTATGGCTTGATGACAATATTTTTATTTATTTCGTGATTTCGTAGGTTTGTAGGAGGTGGAATAGAGAACAAACGTAGGCAACCGCCGACAAGATCAGAGAAAGAGAGAGAGAGAATGATTTTCGATAATTAGTCCTCTCGGCCACAATCCGAACACCGAGAAAGGTCCATGATGCGAAGGGATTCAGGTTCAGGTGTCGGGAATCCCTAAATGAGCTCGATTTATGTTCATCCTAATGGAGTCATAGAGCGAGTTGACACCATTTAAGAGAGGGGGGAAGAGGAGTTTGAGAACTTCACGGGTCGACACCTCGGAATCGAAAAGGGTGGAGAGATTGCGTTGCCAGATTGAGCTGTCACAGGCCAAGTGTGTGGACGGTTCGACTTTAATTCATTTTCGATGGCAGCTGGAGAAGAAAGTAAAAAGTCAAAGGAAGAGAGATTGAGGGGTAAAAAAGAGAGAAGAGCGATAGAGAGGTGGAGAGATGAGCGGGGAAAAGGTGACTCGAATGACGTTGGCAATGCGACATGGCGTTGCCAATTTGTCTTGCATTTGAAAGTAGTGGATAATAACACGTTCGGATGTCTGCGAAGTTTTTTCGACGTTGTTGTGTTTTAATATTGTTTCTTTTATTTTAGTGTTGTTATTGTTGTTGTTGTATTTCTTGTTGTTGTTGCCTCCTCTCTGGCGGGAAGCCAATTGGCGCAGATCATAAATTTTCGAAACTGAAATAACAACACCAACACAAAAATGGTAGCAACAACAATAAAAATGGCAACGAAAATAACAAAAACAACAAGAAAAAGTTACAATAAAAACCAACAACAACAAATGATGAACAATGATACAGCAAATCTTTACAACAAAATTTTCAAACTCTCGAAAACAACAGTAATAGCAACAACAACAAAAACCATAATAATAACAACAACAAAAATACAATACAAAACAATAATGGACAATAAAATTGAAAACAATTACAAATTTATATAAACAATAACAATATAATCTCAAACAACAACAGTAACGATCTGAAACGTCTGGACCTGGCCTAAAGTACTTTTTCCTCTCACTCTTTCAATCTTCTTCTCAACTCTCTGCCTTCTTCCTCTTCAATCTTTCTCAATTTCTTTTTCTTATTCCTTCTCTCTTTCCTTCTTTCATTTCCGCATCCGCTTCTCATCCAAATCCGGTCGCCCGTTGGATTCTGCCAAAAATTTCGTCTGCAAAACTTTCGTCGATTTGTTGTCTTAGAGTGAAATGGAAAATTGTTGAGGAAAGGAGTTCGAAAGAAAAAGAGAGAAGAAGAGAGAAGAGAAAGGGAGAAGAGAAAGGGAGAAGAGGAAGAGAAGAACGATAAATAGAAAGGGCACGAAGAAAGAAGGAGAAGGAAGAAAGTGAGGGAAAGGAGTTGGAAGAAAATTAAATTAATGAAAGTCGCCGAAATGGAGTTATTTTGTTTTCAATTCGATGAAGATGGTGAAAGATGAGGAGAGAAGTGATTCAAGGGAAAATGGAGAAGATAGAGGAAAAAGAAGGTGTGGAAAAATAAGAATAGAAGAATGGGATTAATAAGTATGAAAAATTATTATAAATGAAGGTTGAAGATGCACAAAAATTAGTAGAGAAAATGAATAAATTGAAAAATAAAATATGACTTTAATGAGGAATGAAAAGAGATATTTATTTAAATAGAAGATGATTTATAAAATGGGAGGATGACAGTCTGGAGTGAGAAAGAGAAAGGATAAAGAGAGGAAGTGTATCATTTGCAAAGACAGAGTTACTGGTCGTAAGAAAGGACATGCAGTAAGAATCCTAGCGAATGATATTGGATGAAAAAAGTCGGTCAAAATGACTTCTTCTTCACATCTCATTCATTTCAAATTCATATCTTTAACCAATTCTTGTCGATTCGGAATTTAAACAAGTGTTCGTTCCTTTCCCCCACTTCTCCCCCTTTCGTCACTTCCGAAGACGACTAATTGCAAAATGAAATCATAGTCCAAAGGAGAAAGAGAAGGCGAGAGTGTTTTTGTTGGACTCAAAAATACATTGAAGAAAAATCGAAAGAAACTGAAACGAATGCGTTCAGGACGTTTAAAATCAAAGGGGGAGAGAGAGGACGAAAGCAATGAATCGAGGGGGAAAAATAGAGAAAGAGGGAAAAGGAAAGACCGAGAAAGACAGAAGAGTCTGAAATTGATAGACAGTGGGAAAGACCTTCCGACAGCAGCTGTCGTAAAAGACGAGGCTTTTAGCAGCTGGAAGTCTGTTTATAATAGGAAAAAAGCGAGTGGAACAAACATAAAAAAGAATAGAAACAACAACTCTGAAGCCAACAAAAACAAAGTTGGCAAAAACAACGTTTACAACACCAAAAAGATTTGACAACAACATCAACATTTTCAACAAAAACAACAGAATTCACAACAACATGGACAAAGAAGTTTCTTCGTTTCTGCGACGTTTTTAATTAAATTTCGCAAAATTTTGTTAATTTTTGGTTCGGAAGTTTTTTCCTCTCTTTCACTCTCTATATCTCTCCTTTTCCTTTCCCACTCTCTATCTAATTTTCTATTCCTCTCTCTGTTTCTCCATCCCTGTCTCTCAATTCATTTGTTTGGTCGGGACAGAAACCAGAAAGCAGATAGACAGATGGATGGACGGACAGTCTCAGTCAGTCAGTCAGTCGTCAGTCAATCAAAATTAGTTTCGACCGAGGGAAAGCGTTGAGTTTGTTGTTACTACTACTGTTGTTGCCGTTTTGGGTGAGTGTTGCCAATGAAAACAACAACAACGAAAACAACATCATTGTAAACTACAGCGAAACCGTCAACGAAGAAAATTTTCACAACATGTCAAATCGATACGTTTTGACAGCGTTTCTCCGCTTTCTCCTCCTCCTCCTCTTCTTTTACTCCCTCTCCTCCTCCTCTCCTCCTCCCTCTCCTCCTCCCTCTCCTCCTCCCTCTCCTCCTCCCTCCTCCCTCCCTCCCTCCTCCCTCTCCTCCTCCCTCTCCTCCCCCCTCTCCTCCTCCCTCTCCTCCTCCCTCCTCCTCCCTCTCCTCCTCCCTCTCCTCCTCCCTCTCCTCCTCCCTCTTCTCCTCCCTCTCCTCCTCCCTCTCCTCCTCCCTCTCCTCCTCCCTCTCCTCCTCCCTCCTCCTCCTCTCCTCCCCCTCTTCTCCTCCCTCTCTCTCCTCCTCTCCTCCTCCCTCTCCTCCCCCCTCTCCTCCACTCTCCTCCTCTCTCCTCCTCCCTCTCATCCTCCTCTCTCCTCCTCCCACTCATCCTCCTCCTTCCTCGTCCTTCTCCTGTTCACCCTCACTGACTATCTCTCCTTTCGCCTGAATGTTTCTCTTGCTGTCTATCTATCTGTCTGCCGTTATGATCGTCTGTTCATCGACCTATCTTTCCTTCGACCTGTCTGTCAGTCGTCCTGTCTGTCTCCTTGTCAATATTGATTCTTGCAAAACTTCTCGCGCCGTGTAGCCAGATGTGTTTTAAAGCGGCTCGCACTTGGTCGGCCATTTCTCTATCTCTCTCTATCTTCATTGCTCGTTGTCTGTCTCTCTTTCTCTTCATCACCCTTTGTCTCTCTATTTTCTTCTCCCTCTCAATTGCTTTCTGTCTAACCCATAAAAAGTTACAAAGAAGTTTCATTACCGAAAT